>DWJZ01008950.1:0-11007 GCA_018249125.1 Asbolis capucinus
ACTTTTGCTTTCCTGTACTTTCCAGAATTATCTAGAAGTTCTGTTTTTAAATTTCTTCTATTCTGCTCACATATTTTTTGTCCTGTGCTTTCATTTCCATCGCGCCCAGAAGGTTCTAGAAATTATATTTTTAAATTTCTTCTATACCGCTCAAATATTATCTATCTTGTTCTATTTCGTCCAGAATTAATCTAGAAATTTCCATTCTGTATAAAATTATAAACTATAAAAACCAACATAAAACTTGGGGACCGAACCATGAACCTCCGCTTCGATAGTCCGAACATTTCCCACAGAGCCACGTAGCTCTGACAGCTCGCGTCGAAATTCGTTAACAGTTGAATCTAAACGACAATATAATTATAAAATTAAATAAGAGCATTTACAAAAACCCATTTTTGTGGCTGGCGAATGCAATACCTTGTGCTACAACCAGCTCCTATAGTAAAAACATTTTAGGGTTGCGTAAAAAACTCATAACCTTAAAATTTACCTTCTCCGTTCGACCGTACTTTAGCGCAAAGACCCTTAGTGCTAGAAATCTATACCTAATTTTATTACATGGTTTATTTTTTATATTATTAGCAGACATCGAGTAGGCGGGTCATCTGATGTTGGATGGACAATGTAAAAAAAATGGTAGAATTTTTATAGAAAAAAATATTTTAATGGGTATTACTGGTCAAGTAGGAATTATTTTCTCTGCTATCGTTGGATAGGTCTTCTAAAATCATTTTGGGTCTTCTAAAACCGTTTTTTGAATTAGACACTTGTTTACCAAATATTAAGCTGCAAAGTGATAATTTTTGTAAGGGTAATGTACGAATATATCACCCTGTATAAAATGAACGGTTGGTTCTAGAAATAGACATAAAAAATTATGACTATAGTTTACAATGAACTGTGGTCTGCCCGCGGCTCCATCCGGTACCAGTGTTGATAAAAAGTTGCCTATGTCACTCTCCAGACCATCAACTACCTAACACAAAAACACTTCAATCCGTCGCTCCGTTTCGACGTGAAAGACGGACAGACACAAAAACTTTTGACATTTATAATATTAGTTTAGTATGGATTTAGAAGGAAAATTAATTTGGATTAATTAGTTGAGAGAGAACTCATCAGCTCAACTATTCACAATATCAACTTTTAAGCACTTTTAATCCATTAAAAAGTTACGTTAGAGTTATTATAAGTTTTAAGTTCAAGTTAGCGGGGTCACCTCCCTTGGCAGCTGCCGCCATCTTGGAAGAGAGTTTTTGTACTGTATCTCATAACCCTAGCAATCCCACAAAAAAAATTTGACATTATTTGTAGCAAGTTAAATTGTGTTAAATTTTTATTCCCTATAGTTTTTACCGTAAAATGGATAAAGAGTTGTAAAGAAAAGTAATTGAACTTTTTTAACACGTACTCTCATGGGACGACTTTTTTCATTTACGTTCAACTACAAAACGACAGGAGAATCTTATAGTGTCCCAATTATCAACACTTGCAAGTTTATTTTACTTGGATACGCCCGCACGTTACGTTGGTATTCAGCCTGTGTGTTACTCCAGGCTACATTCTATACCTGGGTCAAATTTCAATCAGATCTGTTCAGTGGTGAAAGAGAAACAAAAATTCATTCATTGATACAATTTTCACATAAATTTCAATAAGAAAAAAAACAGTAAGATTTTTTTTTTTTTAATCTTCACAAGTTTTCATTCGTGACATTTAACACTATTTTTAAATTTAAACGTAATTCAAATATCGAACAGCATGTACATCTGTTCGAACGTCAATGTCAATTTTAAAATATCGCTATGTATTTTTACTTGCCAGGAAAAAACGACTAATGATCTTAGTATTCCTACGTTAAGTACTCATTACTCTATTTCTGTATGACTGCTGGCTGTTCATTGGCACTAAGCTTATTTTGTCGCTAAACTTACGTAATACACAAATCTATACTAATAATATAACTGTAACGGGGTCAATTCTGTACATGCAATATTTTTTTTAATTTTGATGCACGGAGTCTTTATCGGTACAGATTCCAAAACATGTTTTTTTTAATTTATTGTCTGTCTGTTCGAGGTTCTCGCAAAAACCTCTTGACAGATTTGGATGGAACTTTATAATCGAATTTTAAAACCCCAGAATGGTTTCTATTCTATCTTCTTTCACAGCAAAGGGCCTCCCTTTCTCGTCCTTACTAACAATATTACACATGCGAATTAACTTTTTCTGGTATTAATTCACGCCTTAACTACTAAAATGATTTTGATGAAACTTTGTACAGGAGTATAAGTTGGGGAAAAACACAGGCTGCTTTTTGCAAAAACTTCAGAGGCTTGAAATAAGGGATGAAATGTATTCATAAAAGGCATAATACTTTCTATTCATGCACTAAATGTGGTTGCAGATGGGGGGGAGGTTGAAGAGGGGGGTAAAAAGCGTACCCCCTCTTCAAACTCCTCCTCAACCCTCCTTTCAAGGTCCCTCTACACCCTCCCCCTTCATCTCCCTCTTAACCCCGAGCATACATATCAATAGGTCTTCGAAATGTCTTATGTCGTAGTGATGAAATGTACCAACATGAACCGTCTTTAGGTCTAGTTTACAGTTCTACCCCATGCCAGCCGGGGCCACTTAAGGCATCTCAAGTCATGAGTGGTCCTTTTTCCAGCAGATAAGGTGAAGAAAACACCAGAAATAATTGTGTCTCTATCTGTCGCGTGCCTCTTTCGTCAACACCGTTCCTCAGCTAAGTTTATGAAGTATCGAAATGAAAAATGCTGAAAAATGATTATCAGCAAACCTTACAGGTGCACCCGCTGAGTGACTGGTGGCAGAACTGGCACAGTGATAACCACCTATCACAACAATATACCACCACCAGAAACTCTGCGGACGTTTGTAAAAAAATCTTTGACCCTGTAAGCCATAGCAATATTAGAAGAGGAAGACATTATAATTAGTATGTTATTTTATTAGTCAGCTGTTTTAATTGAATACAAAAAAAAATTAATACAGAGAACAGCTTTCACTTTGACCTCTCACCTTTGAACCTCAAATGTAATTAAATTTCAAGAAAATTCCGAGTACAATAAACGAAATTTCCTGGTTTTTCTTGTCATAACAGAAAATGGGACAAGTTGACAGAGTATATGTCGTCTTTTTATTAAAAATATCATTTTTTTTTTATCATAACAGACTCTAATAACAGACAAACCCAAACAGGATAGGAAGGACTCAAAAGTTGCTGTGTAATTTTTTCTCTTATGTAAACTCGTTGCATTTCGGATCATTAGTAGACAAAAATAACCCTATCGTGAATCAAAATTCACAAAAATTAGCATCAAAATGCCACCTGAAGGCCTCCAACGTAGCTTAATAATGCTATCTAACGATAACTTCAGCACCGAATTTACGTGCCTTCTGAGGCACGGAAACCTTTCCTTATTCTGCCCGCTGTTTCCTCTTTCGCCTACAATGAAAACACCGTTATCGATGCTTCATCAAACATTATTTCAATTATATGTAGGCTAGAACTGCCCTGGCTTCGCTACGAAAGAACCAGTTACCAGAAAAAAGTAGTTATTGTGTTCTCTTGCCGGTCATTTTTTAGGTTAAAACTTATCCTAATACCAATCTCAGGTTTTAAACTATAATTATGCCAAATTTTGTCTAAGTCTGTCCAGTAGTTTTCGCGTGAAGCTCGAACAGACAGAAAGGCAGACAAATAGACGAAAATTCTAAAAATAAGTTTTCGTCTCTATATCGATAACAGAGCTGTCTTTCATTGAAAGTTTCGAAAAATATTTAATATAGAGAATTTACCCTTATACAGTTTTAAAATTAGTATAAATCTTATGTCACAACAAGAGTTGTCTAAACGTGACTAATAATAATTTCTTTAATTTTTAAATAACTCTCCAACACTTTTAGAACTTTCCCGATAGTTACAATAATGATGTAGAGAGCTTATCCACATGCGTATAACTAACAAAAAAAAAACGGGAATTAGTTACCCGCGTCGGTGTTTCATTTCGATTACAATGTAAGTCTTCAAGTCTAAATATGCTTCTACTAAGTTAGTGCTCTACCATTGAAGACTTCATCGCCACTTACCATCAGGTGGGTAGTCAAGCGTTAACTTAGCTAGGGTAAAAAAATAATTCGTGAAAAACTACGTTGTACCTATTCCACGAAAACAAGGCAGGCGTATGATAATGAAATGTGGCACAGTTAAAATTTCTTTGAAGAAGTACAGAAAGTACTGTACGAACAACGCGCTTTGCCTCTAATATCATCCGTACCGCGAAGGATTGGAATAAGTTGCCCCCTTCGGTGTACCAATTCGATTACAATGTGAATGTCTTCAAGTCAAGAGTGAATAGGCTTCTGCTAAGTAAGTTCGATTTAACTTCGAAGACTTCATCGCCACTTACCATCAGGTGGGATCGTAGTCCAGCGCCAACTTATCTAAAGCAAAAAAAAAGTTAATATTCTACTAATATTATAAATGCGAAATTATCAGGATGGATGGATGTTTCTTTCTCCTACATGAAAAAAGTACTGAACGGATCCGAAAGATTGCTAGAAAATACAATAAATTACAAAATAAAAAAATTCGCATTTGACACACTGAAGTTCCACAATTTCAGCACTGTCAATAACAATTTAGTTTTAAATTGAATTACGGTTGAATTTAACCCACAGATTATATTCTAGTAATACTTTCTTAATAATTTCACTTAAGAAATGATTCAACAGTAAGTAATTTATTACTTAAGTGCAACAGGCCAGTTGGTCTAGTGGTTAGTGAATCTTACTGCTACACCGAAGGTCGAAAGGTTGATTCCCGTCCAGGTCAAACTTTTCTGTGATGAGCAGAAATGTTTTTTCTGTGTGTCTTGGAGTATATATCTATAAAAGTATGTATTTTAAAGTACATGTATGTTTTTCAGTTGTCTAATCACCATAGTACAAGCTAACGCTTAGTTTGGGATTAGATGGCCGTGTGCGAGTTGTCCAAAGATTTAATTTAATTTATTAAAAAAAAAATAGGAACCGCTGACTAAGATCCTGGGTTCCAATCCTGGGCGCACCTCTAAGTTCTAAAGTTAGGTGTGTCATCAAATCGTTCATTATCATTTGATACGGTGACGGAAAACATTGTACAGAAATCTAAATATCTGAGAGTTCTCCATAAACTTCTCAAAGGATGTGAAGTCCACCAATCCGTACTTATCCAGCGGTATGGTTTATTAGACAGAGAAAATGTGATTGCCATAGTTTATTTACAGAACAATACAATATACTTTAGTCTGCGCAAGAGAGAAATACTTAAGTATATCAATAAAAAAATTAAAACACAATAGAAGGTTTCTTCCAGACAGTCATTGTCCGAAGGATTTAGTTGTAAAAAAGTACGCAGGAACCCTAACAATGACTCAATTTCTGAACAAAAAGCCTTTTAGTTTACTTGTCATAAAAATAAGATTAACTTCGCTAAGCTTCTTCTCCACTTAGGTTCACTCTAATAGGGTGAGTTATGAAGTGATTACAAATAATATGATGTCACAGAAATACGTCTGCGCACCACTCGCGATACGGTAAGGTCAAAGTCAAAAATCATTTAATCTGGTACTGCGGCGCCACACTCGCAACACTGTACTCGCAGCACGACGCTTGCGGTACGGTATAAGCGCGGTACTACACGTTTGCGGTATAAACACTACCACTGTATCTTCTTTTCTATTTCGTCCAGAATCATTTAAAAAATATTTTTTTATAATTCGAAACAACCTAAAAATGAAAACAGACATTTTTATTACGAATAAACATTCATCATGACTACCTACACTGTACCTACATACATATTACTCATACAAAGTAGAAAAAATATTACTTAAAAGGTTTCTTTAGCTCCCACACTTCTATGGGCTCGTAGTCCGCTAAAAGCATCTTAAGGAATACCTACTTACATATTTTCTCAGAATAACGATTTCCTATTTAGAAAAAAAGCACCATTAGCCTAACGGTTTGAATGTTGGTGTCTCAAACGAGGTTCTGGAATCAAACCCGTCGCGCTAATTTATTATCACTTGCTTTAGTGAAGAAACATCTTGAAGAAATTTGCACTCTTTCTCCATAAACTTTTCGAAGGTTTGTGAAGAGAAAGTTATATTTCAACCCCTATAAGACTTTTTTCAGTATAAGTAGAAAAAAACAGAGTTACTATTGGATTTAAAATATAGGTAAGGATTAAAACAATTAATAAGAATGTTTGAATATTGAATATTCTTCTGACTCATTAAGTGAGCTCGATGTTCCTATGATGAAATTAAATATTTTGATTTTGACATGGTATTGAGTATTTAACATAGAAATATTAATTCTTAGAATGTTTGATCATATCATAATTGGATTTTACGTTTTCGGGACGTTTCATAGAATAATATTAAAATATATTTTTCTCTCACTAATATTAAATGAAATATCATTGTGGTTTCAAAATGTGTATTAAAGCTATCTTATCGACTCTTGACGGTAACATGATGTTGCGACAAAAACTCGCGCATCTGAAAAACATCACAAATTGTGATGCAAAAACCAAGTGGCTCAAAGGACCGAGTGGCTCAAAGGACCGAGTGGCTCAAAGGACCGAGTGGCTCAAAGGACCAAGTGGCTCAAAGGACCGAGTGGCTCAAAGGACCGAGTGGCTCAAAGGACCAAGTGGCTCAAAGGACCAAGTGGCTCAAAGGACCAAGTGGCTCAAAGGACCAAGTGGCTCAAAGGACAAAGTGGCTCAAAGGACCAAGCCGCTCAAAAAATCAAATGGCCTCCTTAGGAACTCATATAAAAATATTGTTATTGAAATAATGATTCTTTATCAACAGTAACGACCTTTTAATGATTGACGACTAACTTGAAAAACGAAACATATTTTATTCTTTTTAAAGTTATTCATATTCAAATACAGTTAAACGAAGGAAACTTTATGAAAGAAGATTTTTGCTATCGTTTGCACATTTTGCTGCTTCACTGTAAGTGAAAGTTGAGTCGTGAAATAGGATTTCAAATAAGATAAATATGTTTAAAATACGACTAGGTATTTGGTCTGTGATTTAGTGTCGTTAATATTCAGCTAAAGGTTTTAAAAGGTTAAATACCTTTAAAAGGTTAACATGCTTGATAGAACCCAAATGATAACTGACCCACAGCCTGGCCTACAATGGTTACTTAGGGTAATTTATATTGTAATATTCTAGCAAAGCCGATGACAAGACAGGAATTGTCTACCAAGACTTTAGCCCCACTGACTGAACTCTGCACTTCTGCCCAATTTCATTATTTTAGTAATTTGAGTTGCCATGTATGCATGTTAACCCGCGAATAAGGCACTTTATCGGTAAAAAAGTAAGTTAAAACCCTCGGTGGCAAACGGACTATCCGACTCAAAAAAATTTTTTCAATTCTGAAAAGTTTTTTCTGACATTACCGCATACAAACGAACAAAGAAACAAACTCTTCACCTTTATAATTTTAGCACTAATGAGTAACGGTCATATTAAAATTTATATTTGCATGAATACAAATTTTGGGAGGGAAGGTAGAACTCTCAGTAGATATACTACGCCTTCACAGCTGCAAAAATCTGTATCACTCATAGAAACAATCACATCAAAAAAAATATTGAAACACCCCGTAAAATCCAATAAACTGATAAGCGTAAATAATCCGAAAATCCATCCGAACTACTTTTGGTAATCTATAAACAAACAATTCTATAATCGGAATATATTTCTCTCCACCCGATTATCGAGATTTCGATATTCGTTTGTTTTGTTAACAAATAGTCTGTGCCCGTTTTATATAATCTGCTGTAGTATCACTTGTTCCGGAGAGCTTGGGCTTGACAAAATGTCATCTGTCATTTAATCCGCAGTGAATGGGAATGATTTAAAAAAAATTAGCCTGTCGCAATATTTGACGCGAATGTTACAATTTCTTTAATATTCGTCGTTTTATTTTGTATATATTACCTATTTAATAACATCAAATGAAGATAAAATCTTTGCACTTCATAGAATATTCGGAATATGTACTATTATAGCAAATTAAACATTTTCTAAAACCGTTTTTTTTTATAAGTTCATTTCGATCCATTTTCTTAAATCTATTTTATAATAATTTAATAATACTTCGCCTGTAACACTTTTTTTGCAAATGCCTTTTAAGACACAGATTAACGCGGCAAAGTAATTTTTTTTAATTCCCGCCATTCGAGTCAAATCAACAAATCTTAAAACCAATTTAACTTTTAAATCATAATATAAAATTAGGTTAATAGTGATGTCACATCTTAGCCACGCGAACGAAGTCTCGGGCATGCTAGTAAATATACAAATATTATCTTAATTGTAAATAGATATAAAAATATTTTTCTGACCAAATGCTTCAATTGCGCACGTTGCATTCCGTACGTCAAATTACATCCGCGAGATTTATTTTTAAACCACGATTTCCGATTCCATATTCGGCCAGGGACGTGTTAATGCTAATTACAAAATGATGGGCAGTAAACGCATGCCAAATATACGTTTGGTATTTGGAATGCCCGCTGACGTCACTGTATGATACACATATGTCTAATGAATAATATTTTGGTGAATATTATGGAATTATCTTAGGATATTGACTTGTATAAATTGCCTGGGCTTAGATTCCATTGGCAGCAACTGGATTTATCACAGATCCGGTGAAGCGGGGGGGGAATTGGTACATAATGTTTAAAGTAAACTAGCTTCTGCACACGGCGTCGCCCGCGTCATTTGTCTATCTATCTGCAGAGTTTCAACTAAATCCGTTCAGCGGTTAGCGCGTGAAGGGAAGACAAAGACCCTACCAAAATTTTACATGTAATATTGGTAGGATAAAATTAGTTCAGCAAAAAAAGTAATTTTGAAATTAGAATTAGAAATTATTTTTTGGATTTAGAATAGAATTTTAATTAAAAATTACCCATTACCATCAACTTAACCCAAATATTCACTTCCTTCAGTGAATACATTCAAATAGTTATTGATATATTTCTTCATAAATCTTAGAAAATTTATAGAGGTAATTATAACTTGAGAAGCAGAGAATGCAATAATAAATATTCCAGATAAAAATTATAATAAAGTAATCCCGGAATTCTTTATTAAGTGAATTCTTCCTCAGCAGAAAACAAAGTTGTTTCGTAGTAATATTGGTCATATTGGAGTATACCGTTAATTTTAAAAGTTTTTACTTCACGTGTAATATAAGTTTGTATATTAGTATGTTAGTATATTTATATATTTGTTTGTTACGGATCAAATCTTGCAAGCTTCATTAGACCCACTTCCTCTTACACTGAGCTGAAATTTTGTATAATATTTTTATCCTGATGACAATGCATTTATGACAAACCTGATTCTACGTTTAGATTGGCTCCAGACAAGGGAACTCTTCAACGGTTAACAATTCTGTTTTAAATCATAAAAATCGGAATATTCAATAAATAGTTAATAACTAATATTGAAAAGTACTACAAAATAGTAATAACTCAAAAGTATTCGTCAGATGGCGCTTAAAATAAAACGGGGTCACATTGCAAGCACCAGTTTTAGATAAAAAAAAAACCATCAAAATCGGTCCGCTCAGTAAAAAGTTTTGCGATAACGAATATAAAAAAATACACACGTATTTAGTATTCCCTCCATTTTTGAAATCGGTAAAAACGCGGTTAGAGATTGAACACAGAACAGTAACCGATTCTAAGCACCTAAAAATTGTATTTGGGTTAAAATCACGCAGCCCAGGGTTAAAATTGATCGTGACATTCTAAAAGGGTACAATACACCACAATGGATGTACCCTAGATTGCCTGGAATGGAGATAAATGGAGGCCTTCTCATCATTTATAATCCGTCAAGAGGACTGAATACTATTTTATATTGCACTAGTTTTTTCCTGCAAATGTTCGCATGGAACAGTTTTCGTTCCCCATATGCGGAAAAAAATGCTTAATTAAATATCTTTTCATTAATCTTTATAATACATACATATTTACTTGACTAGGGCCACCCGCGGCTACGCCCGATATATATATGTTTATAAAAGGTAGTGTATGTTGTTCTACAGCATTCTGTCTCGGTGCTAAATTTCATCCAGAAGAGTTACAAATATCCATCCATCCCCACTTTATTGCATTTATAATATTAGTAGGGATGATATTGCGCAGTTTTTTTATGGACTAATCACGGTGCATTACTTTTTAGCAAAGTGAAGATCTCCCGCCAGTGGAGCGGCCGAGCTCCGACGGTTGTTAGTCGGAACTTATATACATACTACATATATGTATGCTAACGACACAGAAAACTCCAATAGCGTGATTCAGGTTTCTCGTGACGTCATCGTATGACGTGTTCTGCGATGACGTCAGCTTTCAAGCGCGCCATTGTTTTTTTACGTAACACATAAAAATGTATGTGTCAACACCTTGATTTAAAATATATCTGTAACATAAATATTTGTTTCGAAAACGGAACCGCGGACCATTTGCCACGTAATCAAGTTTACTTATTTTACTACATTACATTACTACAACAAATAATAAAAAATCCCTTTATATTATTACCCTAGAACTAGAAGCAATTTATTCAAGACATATATGTAGGAGTACAAGTATAAGAGGATTTGACTTGAAATAACGAAGGTTTTCAAGAAAATTTAAAAGGCAGTTCTTTTAATATAAAAGCTGGCTAAGTGCCTGCCAAGCCACTGGTAATGTAGAGTTTAGTTGTTATTTTTAATTACTAATTATTTTTTTTAATAACTTATTTTTTATTTTATTTTAAAAACGTATTATTTTTTGAGTTTTCCTATTCAAAACAGCTTTCTATTTAAATGACTTAGAAGACCTTTAATTTAAGAATCCGTTTATTAAATAGTAATTTTCACACGCGATTTCGGCCGCCTGATATG
>DWJZ01008951.1:0-11006 GCA_018249125.1 Asbolis capucinus
CAGGAAAGCAAAAGTGTGAGCAGGATAGAAGAAATTTGAAAAATGTTTGAATTTAGAATGTTCCTTCGAAATTAGGGATATATAAGGCGGTCGGAGATACGGGGCGGGCAGTTCAGTTTCGAAAACGAATCCGGAAAGAGAGAGAAGAAAAGTTGGAAGTGATTCGTGCTATTAGTAAACGGTGTCGCGAGTATACTGACGTGAGAACAGTGCCGTTAGTGCAGTGACGCGAGTGTTGCGAAATTAGTGCAGAGATATTGGTGCCTGTGGTTATCCTGAAGTAAGTTTTATATAAAGGGACCATCTAGACAAACCAGCCTATTCCTATCCCCAACCCTCTGCCGTAACAATATTTAATTTTTATTTGTGTGTTATAGCGGAACTGTCGTCTCTGTCGTTGCACGAGTCCCGCCCGAGCGAGAGAGGTAGTACTACCCATTCCTCTCACTCTGCACACTCTGCTCTTGACATCAAGGAGGCTGTTAAAGGTACATGAAGTTGGCTTGGTTTCAACCAATTGGCCCATTACTGAGCACGGGTCTGCCTCATATTGAGGAAGCATGGATCCACCACGCTGCTAGTGTAGGTCAAGTGTCGGAAGTTTATATGCCGCCGGTAGGCCTCCGACAGGCTCAAACGATTGCTATCCTACGACAACAACCGGGACCGACGGCTTTACGTGCCCTCCGAAGCACGGAACCGCTCATGTAATTTTGGCCACTGGCGATCACCCATTCTCCTACCGACCGCACCCGCACTTACAATCGGAACAAGCCGCCGGCCTACGAATGCTTTCGTTATACTTTTCATACATAATAATTGTGAAATAATAAAACCTTATACGAGACGGCAATATGCATTCTGTAACATATACGATGAAGCATTGTACCCGGAACTTACGAATAACACTAGTGCCCGCCCACGGCTTCCCCCGCGTCATGTGTTGATACAAAGTTGCCTGTGTTATTCCTGACTATAATCTATCCCTATGGCAAATTGCATTCTTATCCGTTTATTAGTTTTCGCATCTAGGAATAACTAACATCAATCTATCCTCACAAACTTTCCCATCATACTATCTTACTAATATTATAGATTGAAAGCTTGTGAAGATGTTTGGTTCCTTCACTTGTTCATCGTTGAACAGGATTATGTTGCAACTTGGCATACAGATAGACCACATCAAGGAAATTAACTTAGGATTTATATGAACACATGACGCGGCCGAATCCGCGGGCAGTAACTAGTTTATACGATTCTTTAACAAAATTCCAAAAGTATAATTTGCCTGTGAACCTATTCAAGAAACGTGTTAAATGTCAACTCATAGGCAAGGGGTATTACAGTATAGCAGAGTACCTAAACGACAAGGATGCATGGAATTCCGGCCAGGCCAGTGATAATTTGTATAATATATTTAATTCTGTTCTTAAAAAGAGTACCGGGAGTTCGCTTATTTTCCGGCCTACACTAGCGTACATAGTCTTAACTTTGTGTTATTCTAAAGCCGATGATGAATAGGTATTGCTCTCAAATATTTCTTTTTTATATCATTTTCTTAAAAGTTTTTTGTTATTATATTTAATTGATATAGGGATATTTATTGTTACTTTTTGACTTTCATAAAGTGAGCTATTGGTTGCTATAACGAAATAAAAACTTTTTATTTCATTTCATTCATGTAATATTAGAAGAATAACTGTCTGATATTATAGTATAACCTGCCTGCGTCGGTGTTTCCGTCCACGTATGAACTGGATGCCTTCCATGTAAAAAAAACTATTTTTGTTAAAATTTAGTATTGTGTTATAGGAGAGTACGTTGTCCGTCCTCAAGACGAGGAGCGGGCGCGGGGCAGCGGGGGCGGAGGCTCGCGCACGCACAGCGAGGGCCGCGCCGCAGCCACCGGGACATCCAGCCTCGGGTCTACCACCAGGTACTCTGACAATATTGTGTGTGTTTACATCTGTTTTATCACACGTACACACGCACACTAACATATAAATAAAAAAACGGGCTTTTAATGAGCTTGTTTTATATTGATTGAGGTCGATGTTCCTATGATGAAATAGTAATGAATAATGATTTAATTTATTTTAATTAAAAACTGGCTTTTCACAAACCTAATTATTTATTAAAAACACTCACAATATTTATCTTAGCAAGATTAACGCAAAATGGATTTTACTTTGAATCTGTACGTGAGCCATGATTGTTTATGTAACAGGTTGTTATATAAGGTTGTGCTCGTTAATGTTCACTATACTTAAATAATATTTGAATCCTCTGATGTCATTAAGGCTGAACGGTAAACAACGTTGTGTAGCATTAAGTAGCCTTTCTACAAGTAATTTTGAAGTGTCGATCCTATCTGACTAATTGGCCACAATAGATCAAACTTGGGCGCAGTGCCCTTTGGGTTTGAGTCCCTTACCCATCTATTTAAATAATATCTTGCTAATATTATAAAGCGAACATTTGTGAGCATGGATGGATGTTTGTTTCTCTTTCACGCTTAAAGTACTGAATGGATCTGAATGAAATTTGGTACAGATATAGATTGTAGCCTGGAATTACACATAGGCTATTTTTTATTAATTTACTGTTATACATAAATAATAAAATATTATACTACTAACGATAGCGTGAGCGTTATATGTGAGGGTGTGTAAACTTCGTAACCTATTTATCAAGTCACCATTCGAGCAAAGCCGCGAGCGGACCCTCGTTAATAAATAAATTACCAATTGAACCAGTATACGTTGGTCCCTCAGACGGTCCGAGCCGGGCCGCGCTCGGCGGAGGTCGGCGGGCGACTCCCCGCAGGGTGGCGGGGCGCTCCGCACGCGCTCCTCCTCCGGCCATCAGCTCTCCGACATCGAGATCCTCGAGCAGGTCACCGTGCTCAACTTGGACACTGGTAATAATCTCTACTTACGTTTTTCTACTTTTTCAGATATACTTTACCATTTATTCTGCACTAAGTAGTCTAAAATTTTTTTGTGAATTCTATGGAGTCTCATAATATATTTTATATACAGTTTCTGGTAATTTGCGTCACGTGATGTGACTTTTTGATCACTTGAGAGTTAGTTCATATTTGGATTCCTCTCCATTAACAGCTCTTCGTTAATAGTAACTTAAATCGGTCTTTAGTAGCAGATTTAATTGAGGATCGATTTGAGTAACCATGAACAGCTTTGAGTGCGCGATTTTAAAATTAATTTTTAATTTCTTGATGTTGTATATTGTGTTAAGGAGAGCGCATGCCGCTAAGCGTAGCTGAACACAAGCTACCGCAGTGCATCAACCCGCTCAGCCTGCAGATCATGAGGCTCACCTCTGAGTACATCGGGCGGGCCAACGACGACGACACCGCCAGGTAACACACACGCACACTTACTAAAAGAACTGTCACACACAATAACAGGCTCTCACACAGACAAACAACCTCTCACCCACAATAACAGGCTCTCACACAGACTAACAACCTCTTACACACAATAACAGTCTCTCACATAAACAAACTTTCACACACAAACAAGGTCTCCCGCAGACTAGCAACCTCTCACTAGCAACCGCTCAATAACTGGCTCTCACACAGACTAACAAACTCTCACACAGAATAACATGTTGTGATACTGACTAACAGATTCTCACGTACATACTAACAGACTCTCACGTTAGAATGTATGAAGTACAAACACCAATTTATTCTTACACACGGACTAAACACACATACATACCATTAGACACACAAGCTAATCATACACAACTAGACACAAACAGAAACAGACAGACAGTGGAGATAAGTTATAATGTAGCACACAAGTTTTTGCTGCTACGTTCTGCACTGGAATTTCACGTAAATAACTCTAGTATTTTTTGTCTCTGTCACATAGTAAAATTGTTTAATCACAATATTAAATCAATGTAGAATGCATGTCTGTGCGTTTGCACTTAAAATAGGGATGCATGAATAGTGAAAGGTTATGTATAATTAATTTATTGTCATCGACGTTAACTAACTTGTGAAAATTTGTGTAAATCAATCTTTAGTGCTTTTTCACTAATTTATTAAGCTATGCGGGGAAAAGAAAACAATTTTTGGTGAGTAAAAGTTATAAGAGGGAGTTTTGAACCAATTAAGAAAACTACTAAATGCCATGCGTTTGTAAGCATACAAATTTCTGAGTTCGCTTTGTTGTGGTAGGTTCTTAGATTTTTTTGATGGTCCTGTATTTGCTTTATGTGTGCCCATATCGATAAAATAAACCTTAAGTGTTAATCCGTTAATATCTTTGTGAATCCGCATTAATAACGGATCAATCGTGTCTGAAATACATATATATAACATTAATCTTTGCTTCTGGTTCTCTTCCTTAGTAAAATAAACCTAATAGTTTCTTTCATGAACAGACAGCGAACAGTTTTATATTTATTATGTGTAGATGATGTACTGATGATGGTGATCTGATGGTGATTGATGATAATTGATGATAAATCATGTGATTTAGTTTTGTAGTCTCAGTTATCTGCACCATGGCATTACGAGAAATGAAACATAGCTTTTTTTATTCTACGCATGGACACAATAACAATTATGTTTTTTTTTTCTGTTTAAAATATTACCTGTAACTATTTCGGATATACCGGTATCCGATAACATTATATAGCACGTGCTTAGCGTTGTCGGAACTCAATTAGCATAAAAATTTCCGATATTTGTAATGGCCAACTAATTCTAAATGGAGCACCCTGGTGAGGTATGGTTTGAGTTTATTGAGCTAGTGGCTCACTAATGGGTTGTACTGGCATTAGGGGCTTATGAAAATAGCCAATAAACGAGCAGATGAGCCACGTGTGCCCAAAGTGGCACAAACTGAAGGCATCACCAATGTGTCTACCAAGAATTGGGTCTTGTAGTAAGGTCTGTACCCTGTGGTACCCGGTTGCAGCGTGGAGAGGCCGAAGCAGTGGCGCAAGCGTCTCTCCCTGAGCAGCTGCAGTCTGCTGCGGCGGCCGGCCCTGCCGCTGCAGCCGGCGATATCCACACTCAGTATCAGCACTAGGTGGCGACACTTACTTTGCTTGCCGGGAGCACTGGGCCATCGCATTTGGTTGATTGCTAAGTAGGCGACGAGGCAGCGCTTGCTTTTTTTTTGTTTTCGAATGTATTCGTATAATTCCTTGTTGTGACTCTGGAAACGAGAGAGATTTATTTGAAAAAAAAAGGTTGATAGTAAAAGTAAAATTTGCATTGGAATATACATTTTGCAAACACTTGGTGTTTTTCATATTTTTATTTTGATATCATAAATCAAATCGTATCAATATTCACCTGTCGTTGAGTTTTCCAAAAATAAAAACTAAACTAAAACGAAGATATAGTTAGAAAATATTTTTTTGTAGAGTTTTCATTATTTATGTTCCTGTTGCTTTTGTGAAAAATCTCTAACACAGAAACTTTTACAGAAAACTTTATAAAATAAAATGAGCAAGCATTGCCTGGTTCAAACAATTAGCAATAGACATTTGCGGTTATCTTTGAATAAATAACGAATGTTATAATAACCGAAACATACTTTCGCGCCTAATTTTGAATGAACGTTCATAAACCGGATAGAGTCAGTGGCGCTGCAATCGCTTAGTGCTCCTCGGGTTTGTGTGCAGTAGCTTGAGCAGTATTACAAGCATTTTCCACTACACTGTATTGTCCACTGAAGATGCGATTTCTCAGGAGGAGACTCATATAAATTATTTTATAAATACCTATACATATTACTAACAGCAATAGCCCAGGTGCACCACAAGTCACACATAACAAATGGTACTTAATGTTGTTTGAAAGCGGCCATCTACTGATCTTAAGTTGATAGGTGCGGAAGGGGCATAAAAAGCAAAAAAAAACAAAAATAATACTGGCAGGCATCCAAAAAAAACGCAAAACAATAAGATAAGGGCACATTATAAAATCGAAAACAAGCAGAAAAAAACGATACTTCTACCTCAGCCAATTGCCGAAAATATTTTTGACATACAAACTTGATAAATTTGTATGTAAAGATTATTTTCAAATTGTGGGCGAGGTATAAATATGGCATATTATTCTTAACCCTGTATCAATCCATAATCGACGATCGAAGACATGAACTACCGTTAGATCATTGATGGATTGCACCAATCGTCAGTCGCCTCCTGCAAAATCACACCTTAACATTTACAAGTAATACACTTTTAGCATTTTAGTTATTCTAGTTTTGAGATTAGAAAGTCCATGGGCTTTAAGGAATTTGTTGTAATAATATTCGTATATTATGTGAGTGTTTTTATTTATGTATATCATAATATGATATATGCATACAGGGTGAGTTCCGATAAAATGCAAACAAGAAAAAGAGATAACGATTGTTATCGATGGAAAAATAAAAGTTTTGCGCACTGTTTACGGTAATTTTTATGATACAATAATGAAAAACAAAAAAAAACCTTAATTTTGTCGTATGCACGTCATCAAAAGAAACTTTGTATTCCAGCTTTAATCAGACAACAAAACAATAATGAAAAACCTGTTTATGGTATTAAATTATTTCTTTATTTAAACCAATTATACATTAAAAAAATTAAAACAGATTTGAAACAGTTTTTATTTGTATGAGTCTGAGTGCTTGTTACTATAGATAGGTTGGAAATTTATTTTAAGGTGTTCTACTCAATATTGCATTACAGTATTGAACTTAATCAAAAACTTTTCTGTGACCATATAAGTAAATTGGATTTAGATGGATATAAGGAAAAGTGTATATTTAAGAGATTTTCATGTTGATTCTAGACAATAAGCAGGTTTTTTGATATTTAAATCACCCTGTATATTTAATGAACAAAATTAATAATATTTTAATTTAAAAGACACATCTTAACGCTTTGACTTCGCTTTTCTGTTCTGATCAATGTAAAATGTTGTGTAGTGATTGTATGCTTTTAAAATAATAATAATATGTTTATTTGATTTTATTAACATTATTTTGTTGCATGTTTCGTATTTCTTGGTAGAAGTAATATTCGATTGTAAGCCTTTCCGAGACACTAGATTATTACCAATACTGTCAATTAAATTCTATTTAGGTTACTGAAAGAACTTTAAAGTTGTGTCTTAAGTAACTGAAAATGAAGTTCCCTCATAAAAAAAGAAGCATAATTAATTTGAGATTTAATTTTTATTTTTGTTTTTAAACATTAAATTGAAATTAATGTTATTTTCCAGAGAAACGGACGAGGAAAGTGAAAGTGTTTGTGCAGGCGGAACGGAGGATGAAGCGAAGGAAACCAAACGAGAATGTACGGACAGACAGACCACCGGTATCAAGAGGAAGACTGAAAAGTGAGTTCATACCGATCATATATTTCTTCTTAATTCATTCTTTTTTTCTTCGTAGATATAACATTTAAAAGTTTCGCCTCTTCTGGAAGGACCAACTTTCTTTAGCGTCGGTCTTAAGTGATCGTCAAACATTTGTTTTCAATGTCCTATCTTTAGCAATTGACTAAACGTCAATATAAGTATCAGTTGTATTCGTGTAATTGCATATATTCACAGCAAAAATGTTAACAAGAAAAATACGTTATGTTTAACGTCCTCGTTATATGTTTTATTTTTATGTCGGGAATTATGCAATTTGTTGTCCTATAATATATAAAAACGTAAGAAAACATTAAAACTTGTAATTTAGTAAGTACATCACAACTATGTTTTAGTTTTACTTATTTTAATTACTATTATTTCCCTGATTAATTATCAAATGTTGCTACACTACTACTACTTCCACTTTATATACTATTATCTAGAACAAATGTTCATTATCTTGCTTCAACTTACGTATGGCCCACTACTTACCACGAGTCGCTCATACTGAGGAGGCCTGGAGCGTACTCCACCACGCTGCTCCAATCCGGATTGGTGAAGAGTGAAGGTTTATTATATACTTTTAGTATTCGCAAATCTCTGCAAATTAGGTTTAATAATAATTATTTAATGACACAACAAAATTGTTATTAACATATCCTATGTGAAGTTACAAACGATATGGACTCGTATCGAGTTGTACGTAAGATATATTTTAACCTGTCTAGAGACAATTTGATAACTTATACGATGTTTTGTGGGTCCAGACTGATCCGCGCGGAACTAGTGAAGTGCCATTCCCAAGACAACATTAATGTCAGGTGACTTATTTAATATAAAAAAAATGTCCGGCGGAATAATATATATAAATATATTTTCAGTCATGCTTACTTATATGTGTTTTTTTAAGCTGCATTTTTACTTTACACTCACAGATATAGAATTTTCAATGTTCTTCTCGTGGCGTGCTTTCTTTTATATAATTTTTTTGGTAGATAGATATCTATTATTTTAACTGTAATAGTAAGTGAATACTACATTAAACTTAGAATTGCAATGAATCAAAAAGGCAACGGCCATCACGTCACAATATAGCGCCAAATAGTTATTAAGTATTAAGGCTACTATTAACTCTAATAGTCGAGACACTATTTCCTCGACCTATTAATGCGAGCTTGTAAAAAGAATCACAGATGTGGATTTTAGTACAAGACAATTAAAAGATATTACACACGAACAACATACCAACAAAATCAGCAACTAGTAACTGACAGCACACAGATTGACCAATCAAAACCTGTGCCAGTAGGGTCACGCACACTAATATTACACGCAGACAAACAAATAATGACGGGAATAAAATTCAACGTTTTACATTTTACAAATTACGTTTTTCAACGTGCGCAATTCACTTTGTTAATTAAATTCCCATAATTAATAACGATATTTTTAGCTATTGCATCGACCAATAGTATACTGCATTAGTCTTAGATTAATTAAATAATTGTAATTTTTTATTTTATTAAACTAGTAGTAACGCTAAGTTTTTTTAGTCCTCCGGCTGTCATTAATTTAATTAACGTGTAAACATACATGACACGCGTGTACATACATCCCTCAAATTTACTGTACTTGAACTGGTCTAAATGCAGCTTAAAATAAAAATAACATGCCATTTTGCATATAAGCCATGTATTTGTGTGTAATTTACATTTGATTTGTAAGACTTTTATTTGATTTTTTTTAAATTTTGACCTTTTTGTGCCAATATATGTAAACCAATGCTTACAAACATATTTAGCTGTTTTTATTGTCATGTTGAACAATTAAATCTCGTTTCTAAAATTCATAATTTAGTGCATTAAGTTTAAATTTCAGCTTGCAATACTAATACCATATTTTAAACGTTATCTAACATTTCTGCATTTTGAATGAATGATGCAAAGTTTTATTTGAGGTCGGTTATAGAATGCGGCGACATCGAGACACATAATTTTTCATTGTGTTTGAATGTGTGAAGTTAAGTTTGCGTGTTGCAGTTTTGTGTGTGAACAAAGGTGATATTCAATCGTGTGCGTGACGCACATACGTCATGTGTGCGTGCGTGGGTATAATTTAAGGTCGCGTACATTATACTAGCTCCACTCACTCATACGCAGGGATCCGATAAGAAAAAAAATATTCGAGATCTCATTCCCTGAATAGGATCGCATTTAGAAGTCTGTTTTCGCGAATAAAGGCAAGATGCTTTCCTACCAATTGAGTCTCAGTTGAGTTAGTATAAAATTGTCCAGTTTACTATATGTCTTTAGACTTCTATCATCGCGAATACGAAAAATTTTAAATGAAAACGGATATTCATAATCGGTATAATTATAAACAGTATTATTATACCGATATTTCGATCCACTTGCTTGGATCATGGTCCCGGCAGCACTGCGTTGGCGGGGAGAAACTCTCGGTAGGTGACACATTGTCATTAGTTCCAGTGTGAAAGTGTCATCTGTCAAGACGATCTTGACTATCTGTTTGCATTTAAAATGTTCAGTTGTATCCATATATCTTATACGTACAAAATATTTACTAGCTTGACTATATCGACAGACTGAAGCGGTTCTTCGGTAGTACGGTAAAGAAGACAGTGGACGCGGCCAAGTCTCTCGCTCAGGAAGTGTCCCACGCGAGGCACAAGGAAGACGTGGCTGATATAGCGGACGATGTTCGCGGAGAACATAATATAAAACTCAAGGCTTCCAACTCACACAAGGGGCCGTATGACTTTGATGGATGCGTCAGATATGTTCAGGTACGCCTCATGACATGGGTCTCTTCTCATACATAGAGGAGATCCGAACCCAGTAGTGAGACAGTTATGGGTGGCAATCACGAGTAATGTACGATGGTGATGCAGGAGATGGGCTCCGGGCACAGCGGCGCGGTGTGGTGCTGCAAGTTCAGCGTGTGCGGGAGACTGCTGGCCACTGCCGGCCAGGACCGGCTGCTGCGGGTCTGGGTCACCAGGGACGCCTACCACATGTTCCAGGTATACATTTCGTGGTATCATACTCTCAAAATGTGCCGCTTTGATGTGAATATGATTTTAAATTTGCAAAGGACGCAATTCAAAAAATAGAAATCCCGGAAAAGAGTCAACGGTCGTTCAAGTTCTAATCGTCCGCTGTCATCAAAATTTAACAATTATATGGATATTAATGTAAAATGTAAACGACTACGAATGGAATATGATGTACTGTGTTAAAAGTGTTCCGTTTTTATAAACAATTGGCAACAAATGTCACGAAGACCAATGTTTTTTAAAATTCAAGGACATTCATTTTACTATGAAAATTGAAGATGCCTAAAGAAAATAATGTGGTGAAATTTTTCCCAATAAAGCTTATTCGAGATGTCTGCAAAATTTCGAAGGCGCCGTTTCGCTTTGACACGAAAACATGATCACTTGGTAAATTTACATTATCTATCTACATCGTGTGTTGTTCGCAGCATCGAAAACGCAGCACGGATGTCATGCTTAATTGCTCCGCTTATTTACATGATCCTGTCTGTTGTTGAAATTCAACTGTAATTCAATCCTCAGGATCTC
>DWJZ01008952.1:0-11006 GCA_018249125.1 Asbolis capucinus
TAACACTGAAAGAATTTTTCAAATTGGATCAGTAGTTCCTGAGATTAGCGCGTTCAAGCAAACAAACTCTTCTGCTTTATAGTATTAAATATAGATGTGACAGAAATTTCTAAGCACTGGAGGTCGAGGGTTCGATTTATACTGAAAAAGAGGAATTTCTATTCTTTATCTGGGTGTGTAATATTAATATAGATGAAGTATAATATTAATATAGATTAAGAAATGATAAATTAAAAGTACAATACCGTCAATGGTAAATTTAGGAACTTAAAAAGATTATTTTTAGACGCAAGGTGAGAGTCATTAAAAATGTCAAGATCTGGTACAAAAGAACTTGCTTGGTTGTAATCTGTACATGCTTCGAAGAGGAGAGTACATGTTTGTATAGGTGAGTTATTTGAATATTGGTTTCTCGACCCGTTTTTGGGTTCAAATCCTGCGGCGCGCGTGATTAATTTTCAAAATTATATGCGTATTAGAAGTTGATTATCAGTTGCTACGGTGGAGAACAACATCGTGAGGAAACCTGCACTACTAAGAGTTCTCCATGAAAGTTCTCAAAGGTGTGTGAAATCCACCAGTCCTCACTCGACCAGCATGGTGGACCAGCTTGTGCCCCTCATATTGTGAGTGGAGAGCCGAGCTGAGTATCAGGACAGTGATGGATTGGCAATGATGTTGATGGCTTATTAATAGTAAAGGATAAAGCAGTTTCACGGAATTTATCAAAAAAAAAATTTCTTAGACCCAAAAAACCCCTTTTATATGCTAATTTCATCGCAAATTATCGATACAATTCTTAAAGTCAATTATCTATATAGTTTAAATATTTATGTATGTCCAAGCGTCTACATTTATATATTATGCCCGGTATCCCCACACTGCGAGTGATCTGAGCCCAGTAGTGGGACAGTTCTGGGTTCATTAATATGTACAATAAGATGGATTGCTGTATTATGAGTCATAAAATATGCATCGATTATTCCATATTACTGGAATAGCATGATAAGTACATGTGAAATATTTAAAATTAAAATAATACTTCAGAATTAAAATACAGTATTTTATTTATACTACGTGCAAAACATCTGAGTAAATACTTATATATTTTCAATTGCAATTAATATGTGTTGAAAGTGCCAAATAGGAAAGTAAATTTTCTATGCTTGCTGCAACCCATAACTGGCCGTCCACCACGCTGGCCAAGTACGGGTTCTTGGACTTCACACACCTTTGAGAACCACGATGTTCTCCTTCACCGCAGCAAGTGATAATAAACTTCTGATATGCACATAACTTGTTCGAGATTCCAAAAACGCATTTTATTGTTTTATTTTGTAATTAAAAATAATCTACTTAAAAAAAATCTTATGATATAAATGTTTCATGGTTTCTGTCACAATGTTTAGGCAAAATTTTGTGATTCATTGCTGCAATGGGTACTTACGATTATTATTAGTTTAGTGCTATTTGAACAGGTAATTTCTGACTACGTTTTGAAGACTCGGTCTGGAACAGTCTAACGACAGCAGATAAGCGAATGTTAGCAGCAGATATGGAAAAGATCTGAGACGAGGCTTACTAAAAGCATCCTGAAAATTAACAACTGGATACTACTAAATAAGCATGAATATATAAAATTACTTTTAGAAAGATTTTGTTCTCTGTAGCAATTCATATTTCTTTCTAACTTTTAATCTATTGGCTTTGAAAGATTGCTGCAAATTTTATGACCAAACTAAACATGCAGATAATTATGTATCAGAAATTAATTAAAAGTAATAAAAGTTTTATAATTACGGTATTTTTCTAGAAATATATATATTTATATACCAAGTTACATCTCAATTATTCAAAATTAAATAATTCCAAAATTAAAACCATATTTTTCGCAAACATTTGAATACTGACACTAAAGCTAATATTGAATTATGGATGTTGTATCATGGGTGGACTCAGGGGGCATCTGCTAAGGAACACGAGTTTCTCCTCATAACTGAGGAACCAGACCATACTCCATAACTACTCCCATAAAGATTCAGATACTCCAATAAGATATCTGAGGACAATTTACACACGGCCATCCGACCCCAAACTAAGCAATAGCTTCTACTATTGTAATCAGACAACTAATAAACATTCATATATATTTTTAAATACATACTTATATTCACACCCAAACATACAAACCAAACATTCCAGGTCATCACAGAAAAGTTTGACCTGGATTGGAATCGAACCAACGACCTTGGGGGTGTAGCAGTCAGAGATCCCGAAGCCTCTCCAGTTTGCGCCGAGTAGTCTGCGAGGGGGTTTTAGTGGCTAAGAATCCCACATCACCCGTTTTTGGGTATCTTAAGAAAGATTTCCCCCTCGAAAAAAGTAAAAGGGTACGATACGCCTAAAAACGATTACTGTTTAAGTAACGTAACACCGACCTGGTAAAGGCTGACGACTTACTTGCCCGCTTCAGCTCTGATACGTTGAAGGAAGTCACAAGTCAGTCAGTCCAGGTCAAGGGATTTGGGGTTCCCCAGAAGATGGGAGTGAATTGTGGAATATTAAAACTAATGGGCCGAGGGGATCCATGCAAACAGCGCGTGATAGGGGATAGCGGCACCAGGGTATAGCTTCAGCCAACAAAACTATCACTTTCACTTCACCAGAATAATCAAAAACGCATTACTAATTAGCTAGCCTCCGATATCGGCAACAAAAATTTAGCAAATCCGAAAAAATTCGTGACCGAAACGCTTGCCTTTGTCACTCGACGACCTTCGCTTCCCTTACTCATTTGCACCTAAAAATATCAATGCACCCTACGCAAGCGAGCCGCGTCGCAACACTCCTGATAAGTTGGAATAGCAAAACGCAGGAAATGAAACTTATCTATTCCGAACAGTAGGAGACGCGTATAGCTTCGTTGCACTGTAGTGTGGTCATGATCGTATATGCTGCACGGTACATTAATACATTACAATACAATAATACAATACAAACATTTGATTGCACTTTGCAGGAAATAACATCAATAATTTCACAAAAGATCCAAGATAAGTCATGATATACAAATTGGAGGTCTTATCGCTTAGAGCGATCTCTTTCAGATAATTACTGGAAAGAGAATAACAATATTATAAGAGAAAGGGAAACAAATATAACAATAAAAGATCCGTAGGATTCCAACCCAGACCCCCTGAGTAGGAGGCCGATTTTTTAACCACTAGACTATCACCGCTTATACGAAATGAACAACAATTAAGTTATAGTAAAAAAATAATGCCCCATAAAATTGTTTGATTTCATATTATTTTAACAAAATCTAATACAATAAGGAACGTTCAACTTTCATTCTTATTGCTGTTGTTTTTAAGTCCTGATTTGTTTTTTTAATATTATTTCAATAAAGTGTGACGTTACCTTTTATAGATTAACTTTAAATTACATATAACTAGCTGTACTTACAGCTTCGCTTACATTGTTTTATGTTATACATTGTTTTTTTATTACCAGTCGACCAAAAATCCCATACAAACTTTCATCCCGTATCCCAAGGGAACACTAGTATAATTTGGGATGAAAAGTTTCCTAAATGATAAGAATTTTTCGAGATCTAAAGTCATTCCAAATATAATTACTACATGTATTAAGAGACCCACAGACAGACAATAATTTGAAAAAAAATATTTCCGTGCTCTATCTCGATATTAAATTAATATTCAATATACAGGGAAAATACACTTTGAGTTTTATTATACTCGTAGTATAGATTTTGAAAATGAGTTTATAAGTACTTCAGGACTAAACATACATATATAAATACCGACTATATATATAAGGCTATATAGATAAATAAGACTTAAATAATCCTAAAAATTATACCAAACAATGTAATTTTAGTACTTTAATTACATAGTTACATATGTATACAAAAATATTTAAGTTAATTATATTCTAATAATTACAGTGTAAAGTACCATTATATTATTTTACAACACTCATAAATCTTAAATATTTAGCTAAATTTTTAATTTTAATCACATAGAGTATGTAGAAGGAATATACTTCGAAGCAGTGGCGTATCGTGCCTTGGAGGGGCCATGAAAAAAAATTGCATTAAATCAAAAAAACTATTATTGAATAAAAGTCAAACAATTCAAATTAAATAAACACTTTTCTCTCACTCTATACGCATATAAGATAGTTTTCCGGGAAGCACGACATTTAGTGGCATTGTGAATAGTAATTGACTAATTTTCCTTAACACCTGTTAGAGGTCCCTGTAACCTGGGGCCTCTGATACTAGGCTACGGCCCTGCTTCGAGGCTTTTTATTTCTTGTTTAGGGGCCTTACCGCCATCTTTTAGCGCGGTGTTATTATAAGCTTACTACACTATATTATGGAGCGTCATCATGACGCTGAACTATAACAGTAAGAGTAAGAAATAGTAAGAAATTATAATACTACTAATCTAAGAGTGTAAGAGTGGTAAGGCCTCAAGTGTACCTGATGTATAACTACGTTACTATATTGATGTTCAGAACGTACCAAACTTAATGTAGTCTCAATAATGAATCCAGTAATGCTGCCCATTTTTCTAACTATCCGTCTTCATCTATCTTGTTGAAAGATATTAACGGTTTTTCTTTACTAAAAGACATTATAACTAGAATTACAGCTACCTTAAGTACAACTTATTCTTAGTTAAAATTCCATTATCATTAGATGACTTATAATTTACTTAATTCAACACAAAACAAGTTTATAATATCACCGCCGAAGAATATAATTCCTGAATAATTAAAGTATTATTTCATGTGAAAGTTCGTTCGTTCGTTAATTAAAACAGTCTCCTGAGTCGCGATATGATAAAACTTTTACCGACCTCAAATCCCTGAAGTCACAGGCCCGTTGCCTAAAGCTATTAAAAGTACCTCAAGCAGTACTAAAGGTTTATATGAGCCACGCAACACGCCCACCCTTTTCTCGTTCCACGGTTTCAGGTGTGGGCACGTTGTCAGCGGAAGCGGAGGCGGTAGCGGGGCCAGGGGCTTCACTGATGCGGCGATGCGCCAGACGCCCCGGCGGCTCACGTCAGGTGCCGCAATCTATTCGCGCGCAAATCACAGCAGTTAATAATGTAGCAGCCGCTAAAGCGATTTGGACACATGCGATCACTACCAAATCGCGCGATGAAGGAAGTGAATCTTCTTCGGTAAGGCTGACTCTGAAAATAAATAATGATAATAATAAACGATTGCACACTAATACCAAGGATCTCTCGAGTCTCGGTTGTGATGAACAACACAAATAACACCGATAAACTTACAAGAAACATTGGAAAATAACGTGCCTATCCTGACTGGGAATCGATTCTGGGTTCTCTGGCTTTGCAAGCAGAGTATCTACTTACTAATTAATCTACAAGGCCGTTAATACATACTTATTGAAAGTATTTCAATATTTCGAAGGTAGTGGGAGTATAAGATAATTGGTAAAGTAAAAATCAAATATAATAAAATCACAATTTAAATAGGTAATTATTACATAATATAAAAACAGTGGTTCATTGAAAACCCTTATTACTAACAAATATACCCTCACCCATGATCAAGCCCAGGTGGATCCAGTATAGTTTTGCAGCATTGTACTATCAAGGCAACGAGAAGACAGCCAGAAGCTATCCACAGCACACCAGCCGCACTCGCTCCCACTGTCGCTCCGCCCGTCGCCAAGCCCCAACCCCTCGATGTATGTATGGATACGGCTAAAGGAAAATTAAATTTCTGTATGCTATTATATGAACAAACGTTGTAAGAACGTTTTCGTTGTTTAGAGTTCATATCACTTATCAACATTCCATGTTAAACTACGGTTCTGTGAGAGTTCTTGATTGCTTATTTGTTCAGTGGTAATAATGTTATCAACATCTATACTAATAATATAAAGAGGAAAGATTTGTTTGTTTGTTTGAGGAGAATAGGCTGTGACACTACTGGACCGATTTGAAAAATTATTTTACTATGGCAATCCTACTTTTTCCGTGATGAACAAAGGTTATCAAATATTTTGAAAAACGTTAGGACTCCTTATAAAAGCTTCGATAATCCAACCCAATGTGTAAAAAAAATGTTTATAACGCGAACTCTGCGGAAATTACTGACAATAGAGCAAAGTGACGTAGTACAGTTTTATAGTCGACATCAATATCTACAAATAAGTCCAATACACCATACGTGTAACTATTATAGTTATGTCAGAAAAGTACTTTATTCTAGTAACTGGCTCTTTCGAAGCGTATCGAGGGTAGTTACGATAAAGTTATATTACTCTCATCAGTGACACCAATAATGACTTCTCTCTTAGGCTACCCACAATGATATTGTCAATAATATTGTGTGTGTGCGGTTTCTATTGTGTTATTGTTTCCATATTAATATTATGGTAAATTTTATTGTCACAATGTTATTGCAGGTGAGGGTAGTCTTGCGGTTAGCCGCTACATTATTCGTTATGTTCTAGCTGAGGTCTTGAAAGCCATTTATTTTCCGCGACTAAAACATCCGTCACGCATTTACCATTGTGTTACTTTTCTGCTCGATTTTCAACTATCCTTACTAATATTATAAACTAAGTACTGCCCTTGGCTTCGTCCGCGTCATGTATTGATAAAAATGTATATGTGTTATTCCGGACTATGATCTTTCTATGTGGCATATTCATCATAAACGGCTTAACATATAAACATACATATTATTCCAGGGGAATCTACAATCGGGATAAAATCTATCCCATGTCAATTTCCTGGATATGGCCTACTCTTGTGCCAAGTTATTGTCCGGTGCGGGTAGCCGACCCCTGCAATAGATTAGAATGTCGAAATCTGTGTCATCCAAATTGACTCGGTATTTCGTATGTCATTACTTTCTGTCTAGTGACGTCTGTTATTTGTACCGATGATGTGCAGAATAATATGCTTCTAATATACTCACGATAAATGGGTGTAGACCCGATGATTGGTTTTTTTATTTTTAAAAGCGTTTTTATTTTATTTCACTTGCAGTGATTGTTTTTTATATTTATTTGTTACTGGTCAAATCTTGCAAGCTTAATTAGACCCACTTCTAAGAGGAAGTTCCACTCCGTAGTGGAAGAACGCTCCGGAGCGGAAATTTGGCATAAAGTTTTCAAACTGATGACAATGCATTTTTATGATAAGTATGACCTGATACTACATACATACATACCTGTACATTCAGGATTGGCTCCAGACAAAAGAACTCCTTGACGGTTATTAATACAGTTATGAAATTTAATATGTTTCTCAGCATTAAGGTTGTATAATTAAAGCTTGTGTTTTTAATTATTTTAATATTCCTTGTTATCTATCTGTCAAGACTCCCCTTGGGTAAGTTGGGATATTAATTTTTAGACAATAACGTTATTGCGTATTGTATCCAATTTATTGTACTGACAGTACCTCATCAAATGTATGTTTTTATATTTATTTTATACTACTTTTATTATGTTTGAATCGTATTACTTGTTGAGCTGTAATGTGATTTTTTTTAAGAAATTTATTACTGTTACAGTATTTTTTATCTTCTTTCTACTACTTAAATAAATAGTATTACTATATATTTAGTACTTATTACATATACATTAAATGTAAATACATATGTATTTGAGAATGCGGATTTCACTATTAATGCAAATGTGACTAGGAATGCGAATACAACTATGAACGTAATTATGAATGCGGATTTCACTATAAATGCGAATGTGACTATGAATGAGAATATGACTATGAATGTGAATGTGACTATGAATGCGAATGTGACTATGAATGCGAATATGATTATGAAAATAATTATGAATGCGGATTTCACTATGAATGCGAATGTGACTATGAACGAGAATATGACTATGGATGTGAATATGACTATGACTGCAAACTATGCAGATTTCACTATGAATGCGAAATGCAAATGCTACATTACCCGCAGCTAGCACACTAAAGCCTCCAGCGGGTATACCGAGTCCCATGTTGAATTTCTGCCGTTCTTCTATAAAGGCCACGCTTCCCATCACCAGGGTCGATATGCCGCAGACGATCTGAAAGACAGTTAGTCTTAATGCTTACCCGATAGACTGTTTGAAAGTGGAGCTGATGTGAACAGTTACGTGTAATATGCCCGTTTATAGCATGTTTTATGTATTAAATAAGATAATAAAGGATTTAGGTTAAATTTGTGAATATTAAATCAACCTGCTATTCATTTGAAGATCGTTTAGCTGACGCAAGGTCATTGTATCTGAAGGCAACACATTCAAATACTACCGAACGGATTCTACAACATAATTGTTAAAACAAGTTTCTGCCCTCCGCTTCGCCCGCCTGGTAGGTGCGTTGATAAAATATTGCCTAAGGTAATGGCCAACCCAAGCATCGGAAGTTTTTATGCCACCCGAACGCGTCTGACATGGTTTAATGATTGCTATATAACAGAAGCAACAGCAAAAGTTTTATGTGCCTTTCGATGTACGGAAACGCTCCTGAATTCTTTACCACTAACGGTCACCCATCCTCAAGGCTTCAACACATCGATGGCGGTTAACCCACTACTGAGCACGGGTCTCTTCTCCGACTGAGGAGGACTAGAGCATACTACACCACGCTGCTCCAATGCGGATTGGTGGAGGTGATAGTGGCCAACCGACGTGTCGAAAGTTTTTATACTGCCCGAAGGCCTCCTTAACGATTGCTATCTAACGACAACAATAATTTTTTTTTTTCACCAGCGGTCACCCATCTTATTACTGACCGCGCCCGCTGTTGCTTAACTTTTACGTTCACTTACTAACGAAACTACGTCGGGGTATGAAAGGTAATTTAGTTAAACTATATTCTTTACTCAATTTTGTCACCAAGTATATCACACTAGTATAGGTACATATTAGTATATCCGTTGTAATGTATTCTTTAAATTCAGTAATGTAAAGTATACAAAGTTCGAAAATATATATTATATATTATCTTGGAGTATATCGAAATAATGCATCTACACACGTACAACAATACAAATGTATCGAGAGCTCCAGATATTCGTGTCATAAATGGTAAACTAACAAACGTGCGCCACCTGCTGTTCAACAGGGTAAACTTTGTTGTCACTACTGCGTTTCAAATGTTATTTTCTTGTTAGGAAATTCCGTTAGTTGTTTATTTCCTAACAAGAAAATAACCATAGAAATGAACTAAATGTAATTTGAAACTGACACTCCAATTCAAGTTTAATCTCGGATCTTTACCCCAGTCGGTGTTCGAATCTTTATCCAAATCCCAAATTAAAATCAAAATCCATACTCAACTATATAAATAAACTATTAATATCCTGGGACAACTCATACACGGTCATTTGATCTGTAACTAATGTGTGTTCAAGACAGGACGCTTCTTCCAAGTTAATGCTCTTTACCATCTAAGAATACATCGCACTTACTATCAGGTGGGATTTTAGTCAAGCATTAACTTATAATAATATATGTAAAAATAAGTATTAACTTGTACTATGGTGATCAGACAACGCACAAACATACATAATTATTTAAACATCGTCGTAGAAGTTTGTTGTGGGAATTGAACCCGCAGCTTCCAGCTTAGCAATCAGGTTACTAACCACTAGACTAACAGGTCAATTAAACGAAATAAAATTGAAATGAAATCCAAAAAAAATTTATCACCTATTTGCTCTTTCATGATGCGTAAAAAGCAAAATAAATATTACAGAAAATTATGGTCAAAGTCAAAAAATCAATGAAAGTTTCCGTGCTCGGAGCGCACGTAAAACCACAGGTGCCAGTTGTTATCGTTAGATTTTAATCGTTAAGTCATGTTGGAAGTCTTCGGGCTGGATAAAAACTTCCGACACTGGTCACTAACTCCTCGACCAATCCACATTGGAGCAGCTTGGTGGAGTATGGCCTCCTCAGTATCAGGAGAGACCCGTAGTAGTGGGCCATCAATGGGGTCACGCCAACTGCAAAATTCTGTTATTTTTGTAAATTTCCTAGGAAATATCCTTTAGCGTGTGAAAGCGTTCATCTTCGTGTGATTTTGAATAGAACCCCACAACATTTTTCGTATAGAGCGATCACAATGCCTTAGAATGCAATAGCATTCACTGCCAAGATTGCTTTCGCTTCACAGAATGTTGTTAAATAGATTTTATTTCATATAGTGTAGACCAGAGATTTCCAAACTTTATTTTTCATAGACCACTCAATATTTAACGTTTCGTGGACACTGCTGTTTAATTTCGCCATAAAAGTATATCTTGTAATCAATTTGAAAATAAGAATTATTAAGCTACAAAACCTTTTATATTAATACTATAATTTGCACTGAAATACAGTCAGAATACCCAATCGTTTTTTGTTTAATAAAAATGATCTGCTTACTTTATTGAGGAAAGTGATGCGATTTTCGTTCTTCACTATGAAAAAAAACATTGCTCATTGGCCGCTACTTACTACTTTTGAACCCCAATTTATTTTATATCCATGCGGACTGCTGTCACGATTCTCGTGTACCCCTAGAGTTCCATCTGAACTACTTTGAGAACCACTGGGTTAAACGATTATTAAAATATGAGGAGGAAATAGAGATTGAGAGTAGCTCTCATGTACAATACTGGTTACTGCTTTTCAGATAAGTTTTGGGCAGGTTATTGACAGTTTAATTTGTAGTTATAAAGCCTTCAGCGTGTATATTAATTGAACTTTATCTATTGAAGGTGGACTCTATTATATTTATTGGATGTATCATATATAAATAAATAATATAAATATCTTTAGACAACTCACACACGGCCATCTGAACCCAAACTAAGCGTTAGCTTGTACTATAGTGAACAGACTGTGATAAACATACATATATACTTTTAAATACATACTTAAATAGATATTTCTATTACACACCCAGGCACACAGAACAAACATTCCT
>DWJZ01008953.1:0-11006 GCA_018249125.1 Asbolis capucinus
TGCATTTTTGTGACAAGCATGACCTGATACTACGTTCAGGATTGGCTCCAGACAAGGGAACTCCTCAACGGTTAACAGTAATGACATTTTGTGTTTCTTTGTATTATGGATCTATAAATAAAGCTTGTTTTTAAATATTTTTAATAAATATTTTTCAATCTTAATTTTATTTTTCATTGACGTAATGCCATATTTAGCTCAAAAGCACTCAAATTCTGAAAAAATCACGATATTTTTGTCACTAACGGTCACTTAGTTTCCCGACCACGCCAGGTTTTACCTCGGCCGACCAACCAAACGACAAAAGCCGACTCATAAGCATTTTAAAACTCCTTCACGCCAGGTGTAACCTCTCATGAAGACCCATATAAAGTGTACACCTTATACAACGTTGCCGAAGGCCTGATACTCCACCATAACCATTTAAAGTCATAATAGGAGTGTTAGATGTGTATAAAGGAGAAATTGAATCGATGAGACGGTGGCCAGTTGAACCTTGTGACGGGCGCGGCCGCTTCCGTTTGCCTCTCATCTTAGGCAGAGACCTGACTGAGCGGTTGACCGTCCAAGAATTTTAGTTAACAGAGTATACTAACTATTTAATTAACTAGTAAATTTCATAAAAGATATCGGCCACACTGGCAATTTGCGTATTAGTATACTTCACATAGTTACGAGAACTTTATGGGGACCTTTGGGAGCAAATTTCCCCACGACGTTTTCCCAAATAAATAAATAAACTTTGAAAAACTCACACAAGGCCAAACTAAGCATTAGCTTGTACTATCGTGATCAGATGACTAATAAACTTACATATATATATTTTTAAATACGTACTTAATAACATATTTACATCCAGACAAACAGAACAAACATTCTTGCTCATTACAGAAAAGTTTGACCTGGGAATCGAACCCACGACTTTGGTGTGGCAGTTCACTAACTACTAGACCAACCCGCCTGGAGAAAATATTGTCTTTATAGTAGAAATATTATTGCATATTATATTATTGTCTAGTTATAAATATATAAATAATTATGTAGTGTAAAACTTAGTCCTTCGAAAACCACATTTTTTCTTTCTCTAATGATTACCAAGCTTTCCAAGAACAGTGTGACAGCCCTGGACAAAAAATCATAATAAAGTTTGTTAATTGCTCTTGTAAAGATTCGACTACAAACTCCTACGCCTAGAAAAGCTATAATTTTTTCAAAAAATAAAGAGTCAGAAAAATAAGGGCAATAAAATAAGTTTTCCGGGTTTAATAAAATACTTCCAAAACGAGCGTTTTCATTACAATACAGATTAAACTACAGACAAACGACAATACCTTACCGGCTCGACTGCCTAGTGAGAAAAAGCCTTAATGTTTCGCCCACTCATACCATATTAAAGATCGCTATCAGACGGAAGGTGCACTAAAGTTTCGCTTCGTTTTCATTAAACCCTTTTGATATGCCTCAAATTAAAATAGTTTGTGCTTCATCATATTCTTATATAACCTTTCCACTTACTATGTTCTGTGAAATAGTTTCGGTCAGAAAATTTGGGGTAGATAAGACATTTAATTTAGTTTAATACTCTGTGCAGTTGTCTGTATAAATAAATTAATTCTGTGAGAACTTTTTAATTTAATAAATTACTCCCTATTAATCTTTGTTATATATGAATGTCAGATTTCATTACTCCAAGAATAATTTTGAAAAATAATTGTGATGAATTAATTACCTATAACAAAATTTATTATAGGAATATATATTATAGGAAATAAGTGGTGCTTACGGTTTGTCGACAATCAAAAGATATTCTATAATTTAATAATATACATTGAATAATTAGCATCTTTCCAAAAAAAAATGACCTTTTTAAAAAAAAATGACCTTTCTACGTGTATTTTTAATACCCGCGTAATTAAATGAATTTTGACTTTGACATTGGAGAGCCGTCAAATATATATCCACAATGTCTGTGTGCGCAACAAACTGCATGTGTGTGTTTGTACTCGTTATCGGTTTCAAAAATCCACGTCATTAATTATCGTAATTAATAAATATAAAATAAATATATTGTAAGTTGTTCTATAGGTTTTTGAGACAAGGAATAGCCTAGTCAACGTCTTATTTTATAAAAATGCGATCTAGAGTAATTGTTTTCAGGAAATATCGAAATGAGAGGAAACAGTGCCATCTGTTTTACTTTGTAACAATTAAATTTTAACTGCACAAAAAATTGGATTTAGTAATCATGTTTTTCACTAGATGGCATTATTTCTTATACATACCTACAGCGACATCGATTTTCCAATATAAACCTTAATCGTAGAAATTTATGGTTTTAAATTTGGTTTTTACCTTTGAATAATTGGGTAAATATTAAACATTATTAAATAATACACTTTGGAGAGTGTGCACAGGAATTGCGTGATTTGATTCCCCCATCCCTTTCCACCATCGAACGAGCCGACGCACAGCGGTATCCATCCCTTCGTCGTAAACATCCCGCCTGTACGAACGCTTCACCTCGACTTTTATCACGTACCGCGAAAGATTGGAATAAGTTGACCGCGTCGGTCTTCCCATTCGATTAAAATGTAAATGTCTTCAAGTCAAGAGTGAATAGGCTTCTACTAAGTTAGTGCGCTTTACCACCGAAGACTTCATCGCCACTTACCATCAAATGGGATCGTAGTCCAGCGCTAACTTATCTAAGGGGAAAAAAATATACCAAAGCTGTTAATTCACGTTCAAAGTAGAACTACACATACTAACCAATAGCCTTTAATTATACCAACACAGTCCATTTGCCACTTTTTACTGTTAACTTTAACCAACAAATAGGTATCATTAAATAGTTAAAGTTAATTAGTCAATCAAATAAAAAAAGCTATAAACTCCCCCCTTAGTTGGCCCTACGACTTAAACACTAATTAACCCCCTAGTAAGCCCATTTATCTAATCTTAACGCATGAAAATACAATGTTTCTCACAATAATTCTATGTATTAATATTATACACAGGAAATATTTGTTGTTTTAAGGAAATTGGGCTCCGAAACTACTGGACTGATGTAAAAAAATATTTGGCCATTACAATCGTACATTATCCCTGATAGGCTATAAAATATTTTGAAAATATTATTGAAAAACTTCGATAATGTAACCAAACGTGTGTAAAAAATCTATATCTATAATAATAATAAAACTAATAGAGTCAACTCTGTACATTAAATATTTTTTGAATATTTTTGTGACGGAAGGCTTTGTTATAGAGATGAAATTTTTTTTTTTGGATTTATTGTTTGTCTATCAGTCTGTCTGTCTGTTTGAGCTTCACGCAAAAGCCACTGGACAGATTTAGATGAAACTTGGTACAATTGAAGTTTAAAACCCGTGAATGTTTAAAAGATAGGTTTTATTCCAGGAAATAGCTTTGTTCCCGCAGGATAACAGGTTTAAATATGTATGGCAAATGCGAAACCAATGGACCAATTTAGATTAAATTTAGCATGTTTGTAGCTTATGTAAGGACAACGGATATAATATTATTTTTATCGCAGAAAACTGCTTTGTTCCCTTGGGATAATACGTTAAAATTTGTATGGCAATCTGAAATCATTGGACCACTTTAGATACAATTGTACACAAGAAGAATTATTTCATAATTATCACCCTGACTTCTTCCGAAGCAAAAGAATGGTTATTTCTAGTACCAAGTAAATTATTTTTTTATTTACAGTTAATTGAAACGGATTCACCAATTGAATTAACATTAAAATACTTTATCACATTAATTATAAATATCTAATAACATTAATATTCACAATATAAGAAATAATAATAATAAAAGCATGTAATAAAAACAGTCAGTAAAAGTAACCATTAAAAATTAATAATATACCAAAAATAACCGGCGAAAAAAATACGAAAAATACAATGTTTATATCAAAATCATATAGAATCGTTATATCGCGTACGCTGCGAAAATTATTAACAATAGAGCAAAGTGATGTACTAGTTTTGTAGGGAACATCATCTACAAATAAATCTGTCATACCGTACGTACGTGTAACAGTTATAACTACTTTTTCTGGTAACGTATTCGAAGCGAAGCGAGGGCAGGTTCTAGTATTATTAAATTAGATTGTTTAGTGCGATTGCCAAGTCAATCTCGTCAATAAATTGATCTCACAACTTTTTACGATGAACTGAGTTGCGAGACTTGGTTTTTCTGCGAGGTATGTTTTTGTAGCATGTTATTTATGTAAACCACTCAGTATCTGCATAAACATTTTTTTCAACTAAATAACATCCTATAGATGTGTTAATGTCCATGGGTGGTGGTGCTCACGTATCATCATGTGACTCGTCTGCTCCTTTGCCTGCTTATCACGTTAAAAAGAAATTAAAACGAGGACATAACAACAGAAGAAGAAGATTTTAATTTTTTTCGTAAATTCATTAAGTTGGATCTTGAAAAATATCTATAAAGACAGACAAATCGACAAACGGACAAACAGACAGACGGATAAACGAACAAGCGGACAAACGAACAAACCGACAAACGAACAAATGAACAAACTAACAAAGAAACAAACGGACAAGGGACAAACAGAAAAACAGATAAAGAGATATGCAGCCATTCAGACAAAACATTTCATTGCTTTGGGCTATAGTTTTTACTAAAAACCCCATTCATAGTTTCCTTCTCAACATCTTCACGCAGAAAGCGACCAGCAACAAATTCATAAGTACTGAAAATATTGATTATCTATTAAACACCCAATCATAGGGTAATCTGGCCATTTATAGGATGGCAATAGTTTGCTTCCAGAGGCACCACAGTCCAGTAACTTCGCCCGGAGCGTACTCCCAATCTTGTTCCGAGCTGCCACCGGTGCAGTAAATTAAGAATTAAGAGGAAAAGTAATTATTTTAAAACATGCGATACCCTTTCTAACGAGGCCGGGCGATGCCTCAATTCCAGCATGTATCAGACTAATCTCAATATTGACAACGAACTAAAATTTGAGGAACTATAAATTTTTAGGCAAATATGAACAGGAGTTTCGAGGTTAATTTTCATTACTTCACTTTCTCAAGTGCATTCACGCCTCTTTGCGATAGGTCTCTTAGCTTCGTACCTTTGATGGTTTACTGCTGACCACAGGTCCTTACACTGAGGAGTTTAGAGCGTAGTCCATCACGCTGCGCCGATACGAATCGGTCGAAGGGCAGTGCCCAACTCAAGTGTCGGAAATTCTTTTGCCTCCCGAAGGCCTCGAACGTGAATAACGATTGCTATCTAACGATAACTACCGGGACCAATAGCTTTACGTGCCATCTGAAGAACGAAAATGCTAATGAAATTTTTGCTACTAGCGTCACCCATCCTACCAATCGCGCCCAATGTTGAGTTTCTCGATCTCCTACTGTCAAAACAACCCGCTGAGCTAACAAGTTCTCTTAAAACATTAAACGTATATCACGGGTTATTGGGGTACCTCTAGGCCTCCGCAATAATTCATGAGAGACCAGTGCTCAGTAGCAGCTTATGGGTTAAAGTTACCAATCAGTTAACATAAGTCATGTGTCTTAAGCACAGATTAAAAAAGGTGGCGGTAAAATCTACTTTTGGTCAATGTACAAAAATCGCTTGACAGTCCCGTAAACGATGAACATAACCCAACCGACCAATTGCGTGAAGCAATGACACTCATGTCACTCGGTGACATGCACCCGACGAATAAAGACAGTGACTACAGCTATTATACAAATCAAGCAAAATAAAAGCGTGATGTGTAACAACTTTCGGAAGTGAATCAACCTAAAATCATTTCCAGAAGTTTAGGAAAACGTTTCATGTATATATTTTAAACGCAAAGTAGAAAAAAATATAATTTTGAATCCGATCGAATATATTAGAATTGCATGTTGCATTGTTCATGCAATTGCATGTTTCTGACATGTTCATATTTTAAAATTAAATAGAATCGTTTTGAATATAATATAATTAGATTTTCCAGATGCGTTCAAAATTTAAAACAAATTAGAATTGTTTTGAATTGGTTTAAAAAATCAGACTCCATGTTTCAGACATGTTCAAAATTTAAAACAAAATCGAACTGTTTTGAATCCGTAAAAAAAGAATTTCATATTTCAAGTGTAATTTTAATACTGCTTGAATAGAATCGAATGTCATGTTTCATGGTCAAAATTTAAAACGAAATAACGTTTTGAATTGGTTCGAAAACAATAGAATTCCATTTGACAAACCCAAATTTGAAATGAAGGTGAGCAAACTGTAGTGTTGGCAAATAATTGCACCGGCCAAATGATATCGTGACAAAAATCCATGCCTCAACCGCGGTTCAGTAAATCAACGCGCGAATAAAAACCAATTACGACCACAAAAACCGCTTGTATATACAATACACCCTCTATTTGTTTTTCTTTCTTTTCTTATACGAGATTCGTGAATTAATCATTACTGTTTATAAACAGTTCAGCTTATTGGAGACAGAATACTGTTCTATTCTTGTTGTTTGTTTATCCTTTATTGTACTAAAATTAGTTACAATGGGCGGACTTAATGCCATAAGGCACTTTCTACCAGTCCCCGGTGATGTTGGAAATTTAGCGTAGGTGTAGCAACACTGAAGGTAATTATATAAGCATAGATATTATGCATATACAAAACTCATATAAATATATAATAATAATAAATTTCATAAATAAACTCATAATAAAATTGTCGTAATGATTCAGTTATACAATATATTTCGAATATTATTATTGACAAACTAGCTTTTTTTTGGCGTTTACGTCCACGTGACACACCCCCCTATTCAGCACTTTTTCGTCCCCCAGCCCTCCCCAATCGCATGATGCACGCATCCATGCATGCAAGAATACAGTTTTATCCTTATATCTTTCTTTCATAATGAAGAATTTCTTATTTCGATACCCCCAATTTTTTTTGCGAAATTGTAGAACATAATTTTTCCAAGTTTTAATCTACTTCTGTACTAAGATTCATCAAATTCGGTTCAGTAGTTAAGGCGTGAGTAGTAACAAACAGACAGAGATAATTTCGCATCTTTATGATTAGTAAGGATAAGAAAGTGATTCGTTTAAAAAAAATTTTTTTTTTTCTATTTACTTGCTATTCAGAATTACTTATCTATGCTAAAATAAACTAACCTGTTTCGTACTCTGCAAAAATAAAATGTAAGAAACCACCAGTTACCTCCGTGACACATAATATAATAATTATTATACTGCGCGGAAATGTTATTTACAAGCTTTTATTTAACTTGCAGTGTACGTTTGTATATAAGTATGTTTGTACATATTGTTTGTTACGGGTAAAATTTTGCAAGCTAAATTAGACCCACTTCCTGTTAAACTACGGGCGGAAATTTTGTATGAAGTTTCCATCCTGATAACAATATATTTTTATGACAAGGATGACCTGGTACTACGTTCAGGAATGACTCCAGACAAAGGAATTTCTCAACGGTTAACAATACAGTTATGAATTTTTATGTATTTCTTTGTATTATGGATCTATAATCTCTCTTCCTATTTTCTAAGCTACAAATATTAACTTCAATCCTGTATTTTAACCCATCCAAGAGCTTTTTGCAACACGAAGCTCTTTTGCTGAAGCTTTTGAATATCTCTGTAACAAATTTCATCAAAATCGGTTAAGTGGTTTAGACCTGAAATCGTAAAAACCAGAAATACTTTCCCATTTTAATATAATTACTATGAATAAGATGAAATAAAAAAAAAATACTGATACTACATAAAAAGTCAGCTCACTTTGGTTTTTTTTATTGTAATTTAGTTGGCAGCAGCCTGCCGGGAGTCTTAACCCTTAACGACAAAAATAAGTTCCCAAAATACACTAACAAATAAACAAACAAAATGTACTACAGCGACCTAAATATTTTTTGTAGTTCACTAACGACATCGAGTTTGAGCCAATCCGAAAACCCGTCAAATTTCCGTCAACCTACAGCAAAAAGTAAAAATAACAAAATTATTGAATTTTGCAATTTAATATCGGTGAGCCCACTGCTGGCCATAATTACCACTGCGAGCCCAATTCATCATTCTTTATTACAAGTACAAAATTCCATGTAAATTTCATGCATAACCGATGAATTCATGCATTTCTATGTATCGCTCAAATCTACGTTTTTGTGCGCTTTTAATTCAATTAATATTTCAACAAGATCATTGATATTTTGGTAAAACAATATTTATTCAAAATATTTTAAAATACAAGCATTAATTATAGATCCATAATACAACGAAACGCACATAAATTCATAAGTATATCGTTAACCGTTGAGGAGTTATTAATTATTATTATAATATATTATTAATCGTTCAGGAGTTCCCTTGTCTGGAGCCAATCCTGAACGTAGTATCAGGTCATGCTTGTAATAAAAATACATTGTCATCAGAATGAAAACTTTATATAAAATTTCCGCTCCGTAGTATAAGAGGAAGTGGGTCTAATTAAGCTTGCAAGATTTAACCCGTAACAAACAAATATACAAATAAACTAACATACACTGCAAGTTAAATAAAAGCTTGTAAAAATGCTTCGGCATAATTTTGCATTACTATAGCAGCATTATCATTGGAATAGATGGATAAGGGGCATCCATCCAATTCAAAGGCCAATGTGACCATGTTTGATCTATTGATATATCTACCAGACCCATTAGAGTTATATCTGGTAGCCAAGGCCTACCGTTGCGAGGAACCGTAGCACGTCATTGGGTTCCAGATTTCTGACGTGCTCAAGCAGGATTAGGTGTTTCCCTAATAAACAATTTCTGCCGTATTATTGCCGTAAGTATTAGTAAGAGCTAGTAATTATGAGTAGGAAAATATAACTCCTTGGAAGTCTCTTGCCGCTTCTTCCAAGCTAACCAGGATTTATTGCAATGACGTAGAAGCTTCGAAGCAGTGGCGTAGCACGACTTTCGAAATGAGTAAAATCCAACTTCAAATCGATTTTAGGCTAAAAGACCGTCCAAATAAAACAACAATTTATTGTGCTTAGCAAAACTCCACCGAGCCCTGGAAAGGTTGAGCGAAGTTCTTTCAGAGAAAGGGTTCGAAATCCAATGATTCAACACTTTCCATTGAAAACTTTATTCCAAGATAACTCCCTTGTATAAATGTAATAAGGTTTCGACTGACGAGATTAGACCCTAAATTTTACTCCACCATTAATGACATTTTCAGTCGGCACGCGGGGTCTGAAGACAATAATTTTGAAAGTCATTTTGTTGGGCAAAAATAGCTTCAGATAAACACTGATTTTGGCAATTAATGTCACCGGAGTTACATCAAATTTATATCTTAGAGTTTGAACATCAATCAAATTGTTGAAAGGCCCTGCTGGTGCGGCGACGGGTTCTGAGTTCGATTCCTGATCGTGTTTATGTGACAATGGAAATCTGGAGTGACGCAGGAATCTGTGTTCTTTAGCTTATCAAACTTTGCTATGCGCAATTGAAACTGATACGCAAAGTTGTATCGCAATTGGATCAGTAGTTTAATAGTGCATAAAGAACAAAGAAAAGATTTTAACTTAATACAAAACACTAGCGTCCACCCGTGGCTACGTCCGCGTGGTACAGATTGTGGTCATATATTGTTAAAAATACGCATCATATTATATTCCAGATTATAATCTTATCCTGTGCCAAATTTCATTCAGTTCCATTCATTCGTTTTTGCGGAAGGAGTTACAAAAATCCATCCTTCCTCACAAACTCTCATTTATAATACTACGAATAAATTAAATATTAAGTGAATTAATATTTCTCCACATTTTCAGTAAAGAATTTCATAAAATTTTCATCATTACATGAATAAAAACTCATGAAAACAGATGAAAGATGTAGTAAACGGAGAATATTGGGATAACAATAGATAAGCTCATATCAGGATGTTTTCCCACTTTCACCGGGAACATCGCGCCACAAACCGCACAGTCATTGCATGCCAATAAGCAATTGTGAGAATATTACAGCCTATCACAAAGACCCGAAGCTTTTTTGACGAGAACATAGAGCTCGGCTAGATCGGGCTTTCGAACTTTAAGCTTTTAACGTCCTACTTATAAATGCGAAAGTTTGTGAGGATGAATGGATATTTGTTTGTTTCTCTTTCACACAAAAAATAGTGAACGGGATTGAATTAATTTTGACACAGATGTATGTATATTGTCTGGAATAGCAAATAGATTTTTTATCAACTAGCTATCACGCGGGCGAAGTCTCGGGCGGACACTAGTATAACAAAATGCAAAAGTTTGTGAACATGAATGTTTGTTACTCCTTAACGCTAAAACTACTGACCTGTTTTGAATAAACTTTGCTACAGGAAATAGACATGTATGTGTTAGTAAAAAGCAGTTATTTTTATAACAAATATACACTCCAATTTTATTAATTTGTATTAATAACTAGAAATTGCTCTCGTCATATAAACTACAAACGTGCAAAATTGTGTCTAAAGCGGTCCAGTAGTTTCTGAGCTGCCATACAAATGTTAATCTATTATTCTACGGGAACAAAGCAGTTTTCTGGGATCAAAAGTATTCTATATCCGTTGTCCTTACGTAAGCTAAAAACATGCTAAATTTCATCTAAATTGGTCCATTGGTTTCGGAGTTGCCATACCAATTTAAACCTCATATCCTAAAATAATAAAATAATTTCGTGGGATAAATCCTACCCTATAATCATTCTCGAGTTTTAAACTTAAATTTTGCCAAGTTTCATCTAAATCTCTCCAGTAGTTTTTTCGTAAAGCTCGAACAGACAGACAGAATGACAGTAAATCATTAAAATAATTGTTTTGCTCTCCATATTGATAACAAAGTCTCCCTGCATCAAAATTAAAAAAAAACATTTAATGTACAGAATTTAGCCTGTTATAGATTCATCATTAGTTAAGATAAGGCACATCCAGCCC
>DWJZ01008954.1:0-11006 GCA_018249125.1 Asbolis capucinus
CTGAGGATATTGTTTTGACATGTTTTAATTTTAATTAAGAATTTAAGGTTTTTCGTTATTATGTATTGATTTCTTTTGTTAATTTTAATGTGACATTTTTTTTCTATTCTATAATTAAATTTTTAATTTATGGTTCTGATATATCTGTCCTTCCCCAAAGTTGCAATGCCCTGACGGGGTTTATTCTTGCTAACACATGTAAGAGTACTGTGGTATAAGTTTGTAATACCTAATCTTTAAGCATGAAAGCAATAAATGAATAATTAAATAAAAGAACAATAGCAATAAATAACATGAATACAATAAAAGTAATTAACAACAAAAAAAAAATTGTATAATATTAATCTGACGCCTTGAAATATTAGTTTTTATATAATTGAAAATGTTTTACGCACTCTAATTTCACTTACATCTACTTACTTACTAGTCACTATATGTTGTTTTAATTTCTTTTTGAATATAAAAATGTTGTCACAGTTCTTTATATGGTTAGGTACATTGTTGTAAAGCAGGATTCCATCAAATATTATTTTTTGCCGTAATTCGTTCGTACAGAAAGTCATCCAAGTTTACGTTTTTTTCTTAAGTTGTGTTTACATACTCTAATACATATTATATCACAGTTTATTTTAAGAAGAATTTTTCATTAATAATTATATTATATTATAATAATAAGAAAGTAAAATTTAATATAGTTTTTAATATTTAATTAATACAGATACAAAGAAGAATGTCAGCGTATATTCGAGCTGCAGAACAGAGTGCTGCAGAGCACGGAGGTGCTGAGCACGGACGAGGCGGAGAGCTCCGTCAGCGAGGAGTCCGACCTCGAGGAGATGGGCAAGAACCTCGAGAACATGCTCGCCAACAAGAAGACCACCGAACAGGTTATTTTAATATAAATCATTAATTTTGTATTTTTTTTTATTTATTTATTACACGCCGACACATACATATACACTTTACATAAATTTTATTTTCTGATGTGAGTTCCAATTGTTACTAGACTTGTGTTTATCGTAAGTGACTGGTGAAGTTAGCGAACGGTGCGTGAAGAAATGAGACAAGGCTCCGCAGGGCATGTAAAACCGTCGGACCCGATTGTTGTCGTTAAGCCTTCTCAAAAGCCTTCGAGCAGTTTAGTAGGAAATTTCTGACTCTGACAGCTATTTCCTTCACCGATATGCATTGAAGCAGCGTGGTCAAATAAGCTCTGGGGCTGTTCATCCATGAAAATCTCAGTATTGGTCTGTTAATGGGTTGAGGCCAATGCGGTAGGATCCAAAGTTGTTTTAATCAGAATTCGTATGGTTATTTTTAGGGCGTGAAAAAAATTATTTACTTACCGTTTCAGACTTGACACTTTTTTTAATAAGTATGTAGTATAAAAATTTAAATAATTAGTGATAAACCATAGTTGTCATTGTTTTTTTTGATATTGTACTGTTTTTATGTTATTAATTAGACCTGTGATAAAATCTACATGGATTAGAAATGATTTGGATCCGTTAAGTAAACAAAAATTTCTAAGTTCCTCGATTTTATTATAGTTTTTTTTTTCAAAATTGTCTTAGATTTCCTTGATATATAACTATATTAAAGAGGGTATATTATTTTAGCTGTCGCTGGAAAGGGAAGAAGCTGAAAGGGCAGAGCTGAGGAAAATGATTCTCGGGCAGTCTGAGAAGAAGCCGCAAATAAACCAGAATGATCAGCAGCAAACATCGAATCAAGGTAAGTCCCGAACTAAGAAAAGTTATGAATTGATTAATATTACTTATTCAAAAATGATCTATATCTAAACTTACTAGTATAATATGCCTCCTTGGCTGTCTGTTACCTTTTCCCGGCTGAACTATTGAACCGATTTTGATAAAATTTTGTACACTGGTGGAATTGAACTTGGCAAGAAAATATATTGGTTTTTAACGCGAATAAGAGCTTAAAGGGGGATATAGGGGATGAAAATTTGTATGAAAGTTCTTTCTTTAACGAAACCATGATAATGTATAGTGATGCACTTCATGAAAAAAAGTTTGCTCTAGCCTTTTTGAAATTTCGATCATGGAGGGGAAGGGGCGAAATAGGGGATGAAAATTGTTTCGAGCGGCCGTAGTCAAAGGAACAAGCTTAGTTAGATATGTTTCTGAATAAATGTTTCTTTTTTAATAAAAAAAAATAGTATTTACTGTTTTTTTATCGCTTTTAGGTCGCGTGCTCCGTATAGTGAGAACGTTCCGCAATCCATCCGGCCAGCGCTACACTCGCGTTGAACTAGTGAGGAAGGCGGCCGTCATAGAGGCCTACACCAAGATCAGGACCACCAAAGACGACGCCTTCATACGACAGTTCGCCACTATGGACGAGTCTAAGAAAGAGGAGATGAAGAGAGAGAAGAGGAGAATACAGGTATGTTGGTGGAGTGTTTCATGGTGGTACTTAACCATATGGAAATGGGAATGGAAATCGCGTCTGGATAGTCGAAATGATGCGACGTAGGGCTTCAAATGAAATACGTATATCTTCAATTACATCTAAAAGTGGAAGTCAGGGCGTTTTACGGTCAAAGAATTTACATAATTATTTCTTTTTTGAAAACCTGCCAGTTTGTGTAATTTTGTGATATACTAACATCACAAGAGCCGTTAGTTTTTTCCTTAACGCAAGCAGCTGAAAAAACTTAGAATAATATACACTAAAAGCAGCCGAGCAAGGCTCGGTTTTTCTGTAGATAATTTATTAAGTATTTGTATACAAATTTTCTCTACAGGAACAACTGAGACGAATTAAAAGGAACCAAGAAAGGGAAAGACTTGCTGGGAATGTCACTGTCCCCTCCTCCTTTTCTAGTGAGAGTGAGTAAATTGTATTTAACATTTCTTTTACACACTTGTTCTTAAAGTGAGTTTTGTTTTCTTCATTTTTAGACCAGTAACTCCCAATGTAGTCATATAAGTAACTCAAGAAGTTTTATTCATACGATTTTAAACATTCTAAATGTAAACAAGTAACAATTAAATTGTTTAGTATAGTGAGTACCCCCTTTACAATTGAAATCGGTTAGAAAACGTTGAAAAAAAACGAGTTTTACGAGCGCGTGTTTTAAAAAATAACTCATTGCCTACAATTTATATTTATTGGGTATTGTCTAATTGGATTGAATTATTTTAGAAGAAATATCTCCTTTTAACATTGTGGATAACCACAAGTTATTATACAGATATCGATATCATTTAAAATTAAGTAGAAACTAATATAAATTTTACTATAAACAGCATTAATAAAAATTTTATACAGGAAAATAGCGGTGATAGCCTAGTGGTTAAGAATTCGGCCTACTACTCGGACGGTCCGGGTTCGAATCCCAGGCCTAGCACTTCCGACTTTTCGAAGTTATGTGCGGTTTAAGCATTTAAATGTCACTCGCTATAACGACGAATTAGTACATCGTGAGGAAATTTGCATGCCGGGCATATAAAAATTGCAAAAAAAAAACTGAAAAGTGTGTGAAGTCTGCCAATCCGCACTTGGCCAGCGTGGTGGACTATGGTTTTAATCTTTTCATTCAGAGAAGAGACCAGTGCTCAATAGTGGGCCACGATGGGTTGAGATGATGATGAGATGAATACAGGAAGTTAACAAGGGGATAAAGTTTTGATTTTCTCTTTGTAAGACATTTTCTTCATTATAGTCTATTTTTTATTTTTCTATCCCAGGGATGAGTGTATCATCTGCAGACCTTGGCTCACCATCCCCTGGTTTAATTCCCCTGGGTCAAATCAAGCAAGAGCCAGGTGAATCTATGTCTTCTTCTTCCCGCAGACGAGCCAAGTTGAAGCCTGATCTGAAATTGAAGGTAAGTTGAGTGAATATATTCATTTATTTATTGCACCTTTACTGTGAAAATCATCAATAAGTATTAACTCCATAATGTACCGAAGATTTCTGCCTGCCAATCCGCCTTTGGCCAGCATGGTGGACTTTGGCCTCAGACTTCTCATTCAGAGAAGCGACACGTGCTCAATAGTGGGCTGTGGTGAGTTGAGATGATTGTATTTGTATAATTATAATAATGACTGATGAGAATTGACTTGAACTCTATATCAATCCTTGGCTGTCGATAAACAAATTAATTTAATAGCCCTGTAGCTGAGTTGGTAGCGATACTACGAAGTGTGTGGTTCTAGTTCTGATTTGCGGTCGAACCGGGCGTTTTATAGGTATTGTGATAAATGCGTGATTATTTTTGGATTTTTTGTTTTTGTTACAAACGTCCGCAGAGTTCCTGGCGGGTGGTATACACGTTGTGACAGGTGGTCGTCTCTTTATGTCAGTTCTGCCACCAGTCACTCAGCGGGCCTACCTGTAAGGCCTGCTGATATAAATTTTTCAGCATTTTTCGTTTCAATGATAAACGCCATACTTTGTTTTACTTTGGGTTATGGGTTTAGTGTTAATATAGGTTGAAATAGGTTAGTTGCGTCTCATCCTTGTTACTTTCGTATTAAAATTTCGTATTAAAAGAAAATAAAAATGGCTTTTATTAAACTGTGAAACAAGTCAACTTTGTTTAAGCTTATAGCCGTTTGAATAGTTTTATTTCATTAAACCGAACTAACGGAATATATAATGACGGGAATCCTTTAAGGTAACAGAGCTAAAGTTAAACAGTTACAGTTAAAAAAAGGTACAGCTACTGCCATCTGAAGTGAATGTGTCGAACTAATGGAATGCTAAAAGTTTTGCAGATAGAAAGTTTCTTCTTAAAACTTTTCTTTCCAGTGCGGTGCGTGCGGTCAAGTCGGCCACATGCGAACCAACAAGGCCTGCCCTCTGTATTGCGGCTCAATGGGAGGCCCCTCCTCCCCCATAGAGATGGACTCTGAGCCGCCCATCGAGCCCGACGATGAGTCGTTGACGTATGTCGACGGAACTAAGATCACGGTGCCTGCTAAGATTGTCAAGGTAAGTGAATGGATGAATGAATTTAAACTGCTGGATTATTTCGTAAGTTTTATAATTGGTCTTTTAATCCATCGGTTTAGAGGTCTTGTTTCATATGTTAGTTACAACTCACATAACGAAAGTCACGAAATTAGTATAACTAAGTATTTCAAAGACAAAAAATAAGTAAGTTTAGTCGGGAGATCAACTAAAATATCAATATTCATAAAATTATACGTTATACGGTACAGCTTCTTGAAATTTAATGCCCAACTTTATTGCTTCGAAGAGGAAAATGCTTTGGAAGAAGGGGGACTGTTCAAAAAAATAATACTAATCATATGATTGTATTTACTGTTGCTTAATTAATCTTATTAATTCAATAAATGCGAAAGTTTGTGAGGATGATGGGGGCTTATAAACCAGTTTTCTTCTCTTTTCTCAAGCTAAAACATGGTATTTACTGTACAGCAATCAGCAGAAGAGGTAAAACGTGGTCGCGGTCGGCGCGACTCGCGAACGGGCGCGGGCGCGGGCGGTGCGGGCGCGCGGTCTCGCCGCCGCGGGACGACCAGCGAGTGCGACTACCTCGCGCCGCGCCGCCCCGCCGAGCGACGCCGCACCGACCCGCTCGTCACGCTCACCTCGCTGCTCGAGGACGTGCTCAACAACATGAGGCATCTGCCTGATGTGCAGCCTTTCCTGTTTCCTGTTAATCATAAGGTAAGTTATAATCGTTTTTAACAATTAAGAAAAACTGAATCGAAATTACTTGGACATGTGATAAAGTAAGAATTTAATTTACAACACGCAAGTAGCCAATTGCATACGCATTATTAGGGATAACTCAGAAAGTACTTGTTATTGTATTATATGTTGCTCAAAATTACATAGGACCTCATACATGCACTACCTTCCGAATAAATAAAGAATTATCAAAAAAGTTGTACTCAGTAAACATTTCTGAGGTAACATATTATATAGAAAAATACAAAAGAAGTGAGAACCTCTTTCATTTCTTGACCGTCTCTTAAAGAGATAAGATGAGGAGTTTATTTCGCCTTTCTTCTAGATGAAGAAGTGGTACATTCAAAGAAAGGACGTTCATAAATACATTACACCTACGTGAATAAATAAATTTTATATTATGAGTTTCAATTTAAATATTATTTTAAATTAGAATTAGATAAGCCATAATCCAAACTTATTTAATTCGTATGTTGAATGACCTAAAATATTTCTGTGTACAAATAGCCAAATGTTTTCAAATTTTTTTTCTGACACATTAGAAACGCCGTATATTAAATTGGATCCCTATATGAAACAATGTCGTACATTATTTGTTTTTCGTACAGCTGGTAGCAGATTACTACCGTATAGTATCCCGCCCCATGGACCTACAGACTATCAGAGATCACCTCAGACAAAAACACTATCAGAGCCGCGAGGAGTTCCTTGCTGACGTCAATCAGATCGTGGAAAATTCGTCTTTGTATAACGGTAAATATGACAACAGATTATTCTGGATACTTTTATTTCAAATCTCAAATAAATTGAGTAATATAGCCTAACTACACTTGGTATGTTAAGAATGTTAGCAATATTCGAACCTATTCTGTTTGCAATAAATTATATAAAAAAAATATTATGTATATTAGTTTTAAGACTTGTAAATCACGTAAGTGAATGTTTGAAATAATCAATAATTAAAAACAATCCTTTAATACGAAATATTTAGATTTTCTTGATATCTAACTTTATTATCATAGCATATGTCTCTCCCATTGCTAGGCGCGTGTCACCGAAGGAACACTAAATTAAAGTTTTAAAATGCACGTAACTTTTAAAATTACGGATTCACTCATAATTTTTTACTTAAGCCGTCTCGTCTGGAAGAGAAAAGTTCAAATTGCTATCTCATACTTCAAATTTACATAGGCTTTTGTATTTCTGTATATAATGTCCGCATATTATTTGGATTAGGGCCAACGAGCAGTCTGACGGTCGCTGCGCAACGCATGATGCAGCGTTGCTTTGAAAAGCTGGCGGAGAAGGAGGAGCAGTTCATGAAACTGGAGAAGCAAATCAACCCTCTCCTGGATGACAACGATCAGGTTGGTTCATTTTCATTCGTTCTCTACACCTTTTTACATCACCTTTTAAGGGTTCCGTTGTAAACCGATTTTTTTCCGAATCTCACCATGTCCGTTTGTTCGTCTAATGAACCTACTGGAAGCTGTAAATTGGCATTTAGCTACTGGAAAGTATTTTATTATATTGTATTTTGACGTGTCTCTATTATTTATCATAACAAAGGGGTACAATAAAATCTAAATATTTTTTAAAGTTACTTCCGCCAAAGGCTCGGAACAGGTTTAAAATATCATTTCTTTACTAAATACCGGTCAATATCTAGGTTTTACGTTTACTGGTTAATTAAGTGATAATTATTGACCCAATAACAAAACCGATAATTACGTCGTAACCTGTTAGTTAAATTACCTACCTACTAACCAAAAACTATTTCTGAAATGCAATCTTTATCCAATATTGATTTATTGCAGCACTTTTCTATGGAGATTCTGAACAAAGTAGAGTTTAAGGAACTATTACCGACATGTTTCGACCAGCGACTTCACCCGCATGATAAGTGTGTTGATAAAAAGTATCACATGTGTTATCGCAGAGACATGGATATAATCTATGTTTGTGCCAAATTTCATCCAGATTGGTTCAGTCATTTTTGCGTAAAGGAGTAACAAACATCCATCCATCCTCACAATAAGTTTCGCATTTATAATATTGGGACTCTGCGGCATTTAAATTTGGGGCCAATGCGGAAACCGGTTACCGAGTAAGTAACCGGTTACCGAGTAAGTAACCGGTTACCGAGTAAGTAACTGTTTACCTGGAAGTGTAACTTTTATGAGCTAATAAAAGTTTAATTTAATAATATAATTTCATTAACAGGTAGCACTGTCGTTCATCTTCGAGAACTTGTTGACAACGAAGCTGAAGGTAATGCCCGAGGCGTGGCCCTTCCTGAAGCCGGTGAATAAGAAGCAAGTGAAGGACTACTATAGCGTTATCAAGAAACCTATTGACTTGGAGGCTATAGGAAAGAAGATAACAGGTATGTGTGTTTAATGCTTGTAAAAAGAGAAGGTTAGAAAAATATTTTCTTTAACCAGGGGGGTTTTAAGTCCCGAGATTGAGGGGTAAGGAGCGGCTAAATATATTTTAAAAAATACATGTTTTGTACCACATTTTTGTAAAAATATAAAAAAATACATTTTATTTAATAGATGTCTACACTTTATAGTATAAACTGAAGAAGTCTAATTATGTGCCATTGAAATAATGTGTAGTTCTTTTTTATCCTTTTATTCTTGTTCGCCCTTTAGTCATATTCCTTCCCATTCTCTTGTCACCGGTCTAGAAGTCATATGCAGTTGGCATGCTGAATTGTTGTATTTTAAATTGTTTTATTGATATTTTTTTTTCTGTATTAAATAGAAAATTGTTATCTATTTTGATGCGGTTTAGTTGCATGAATCAAGTTTTTATATTTATAAATATGATTAAAGTTTTGAAATAAAAACCACAACATTAAGATTTTTACGATATTAAAAAAAATGTATTAAGATTTTCAAAAAACACATTACGATTTTTTATGTTTAATAACACAAACGTAACTTAAATTGAAAAAATAATTATTCAAAAAGAGTTTAGTACTACTATTGCTATGTACAGTGAAGTTTTACAATCTAATGTAATGCGACATGCGTCAGATACATCGAGAAAAATATTGGTCGAGCAATGATGAGTTGTTTATACGGCATGTAACCCCGCAGCCCACAAGTACCACAGTCGTGAGGAGTTCCTGCGCGACATCCAGCTGCTGGTGGACAACTGCCGCGCGTACAACGGGCCCACGTCGCAGTTCACGCGGCAGGCTGAGGCCGTGCACAAGGTTACACAGGAGGCCCTGGAACAGGTATATATACAATATTATATATGCATGAGCTACTTCTTCAAACATTCTAACGAAAATTAAAAGAACAGCTTATGGGTAAAAGCTATTAGATTTTTATTTGATTAACTGCGACTATGTTATCAACATATTATCATTTGTTTACTTCTCGATGTAATCTGTAGTCGTTTTTTTAAATGAGAAACTTAATGTAAAAGTTGTATTCATCAGTTCGACGAGCACGTGAGCCAGCTGGAGGCGAACATAGCTCGTGTGCAGCAGAAGATGCTGGAGGAGGCGGCGGAGCACTCCGAGCTGGAGGACGAGCCGCCGCTGCAGCACGACGAGAAGAGAGGCCGCGGAAGGCCCAGGAAACACAAGCCCTCCGTCATGGCGGACGGTGAGTAACCTAGAATCTGTTTTTAGCGTTTTGACATAATCTCAAAGGTTCAAATTGCTGTATTTTATTCAGTTGAGTGAGAATGAGAGTGAGTAAGAATTATTAACAAAATCCTATATTTTTATATTTTCATTTCTATGTTATGGCTATTTAAATTATGAATGTTATTTGTTTTAACAGGCACAACACCACGGAAGCGCGGAAGACCGAGGAAAGATGAAAACAGCCTCGTCGAAGGTAAGATTTTTTAACCCGCTTTTATCATCTTCATCTGTAACTATGGTGTGGATCCTTTAACTTTGTACGAGTCTTCATGAGTAAAGTGAATAGGCACTTAGTAATGCGCCCAAAACCTTAGACATCATCATTTTCTATCCTGAACGTAGTACCAGATCATGAATGTAGTAACAGATCATGCTTGTCATAAAAATGCAGAGTCATTAGGATTGTAAATTTATGCAAAATTTCAGCTCTGTAATGTAGGAGAAAGTGGGTCTAATTAAGCTTGCAAGATTTGATCAGTAACCAACAAATATACTAACATACTAATATATGCTGTAAGTTAAATAAAAATTTTGTAACAATTTCGTCGCAACGATAACTACTGTATGTTTAATTAGTGCTGTATTGTTGACAGACCTGCAGTATTCTGACAGTGGTAGCTCTGGCCTGGAGGAGGTGGAACAGAAGGATGCCATCGAGACCATGGTGCAGCTGTCTAGACCTGGTAACGTTATTGTGATTTATGAAAGATATATTTGTTCAATTTTGTTTTTTTTTTTTAATTTTATATACACTAATGTTCTCAAGACGTAAACTTTCTTTCTAATGGTTTTGTTTTATTTTCTGTACAGTAATGTTGTGGGGCAAAATATTTTGTTTCTTTGTAACAGGTTATTTGTTCTGTGTGTGTATGCAAAAATACATACATAATTGTATTTTTTTAGTTCAGTTATCTGATCACAAGCTTACGCATTGTTTAGGACAATAATAATTATTTAATCAAATTCGATATATTATAAAAAATATTTAAAAATACAAGGTTTAATTATAGAGCCTTAATATGAAGAAACATAAAAATTCATAATTATATTGTTAACCGTTAAAGAGTTGTCTGGAGACATTTCTCAATATAGTAGTATCAGGTCATGCCTATCATAAAAATGCATTGTAATCAGAACTGAAGCAGTATGCAAAATTTCAGCTCCGCAGTGTTAGAGGAAGTGGGTTTAATTAAGCTTGCAAGATTTGACCCGTAACAAACAAATATACTAAACAAATATACGCTGCAAATTAAATAAAGGCTTGTAACAATTTTGTTAATGATTAAATAGTAACTGAAACGGTGATAGCCTAGTGGTTAAGAATTCGGCCTTCTTCTGGTTTCGGTTCTGGGTTCGAACCCCAGGGTGCTTTTGACTTTTCGGAGTTATGAGCGTTTTAAGCATTTAAATGTCAATCGCTATAATGGTGAAGGAAAACATCGCGTGGAAACCTGCAAGGCGTTTGAGTTTGCAAAACTCAAAGTTGTGTGAAGTCTGCCAATCCGCACTTGGCCAGTGTGGTGGACTATGGCCTAAACCTTTTCATTCAGAGAAGAGATCCGTGCTCAATAGTGGGCCGTGATGGGTTGAGATGAAGGTAATACGCCCAACACCTTAGAAATCATCGCCACTTACCATCACTAAA
>DWJZ01008955.1:0-11005 GCA_018249125.1 Asbolis capucinus
ATTTTACTACTTTTTGATAACTTTTTTTGATATTTCAATGATAAGTCATTGTAGTCAGTAGTAGTAAGTCATTGTAATCAGGGAGATATCTCCTTTTTTAACAAAGTTCATTAAATTTATTTATATAATTATGTCAATCTTAATACAAAGAAGGCTCGCTTGATTTACTTCCTCAATATCCCTGTTTAAGTAGTCCCCAAATTACTTCTTGTCTGAACATATGTAGTTTGTTCCTCCCCTGTGGAGGCCTAGAACATGCTTCACCATACTTTACGATAAATAGATAAACACCAGATGTTTCACAGACGGCGAGAACTTTCCATGTTGAACGTTGAGATTCTTAAGCGACTGACGTACTATGCAAACCAGTATGCTCTAGCTTTGATCATCATGCTTTGACGGTGACAGGACAGGTCTAAATATCATGAAGTGCATACAGAACCTAGCCCGTGGATCTTCACTAGGCTTGCCCGCGACAAATTGCGATTTACGAGCGTGCGACACGCGCGTCTTGCCGGCGCCTGCGTAAGTGACGGCTGGCTCGCAGCTCGCAGCTCGCAGACCGCTCGCGCCATAGCTTTTAATAACAGTGTGGTTCCCACGTGATATACGGCGCGTCTTTAAATTATATTACGCTAGTCGACTGAGGCGTACGTTTCAAAACTCGTGTGGCATCTATAGTGTGTCGACAGTGATATAAGCTTTCTACTAGGTAATACAATAGCCCGATTAGCAAAGTTGAACAATTACCTATTTTATTTCTTTTTGTTAGATAACGTATATTTGATTCATCGATCTGTATCTGAACCTTCTCAATTATGAAGAGAGAGAGAAGAGAATGTGTGATCGGTAGAGGGTTCGTACATGGTATGTGGGGCTGGTCCGGTGGTTCTTTGAATTTGTTAAGTAATATTTTGATTATATGAACTTTAAATTTTTCGTACTGGGATATTTTTAATTAAATTTTAAACTAAGTAGAATATTAATTTTATAGTTAGGCAAAATTAAACTTGTTACATGAATTTTAATGATTATTTCTTAGCCTTCAGTGTTATTGAAGGAACAATCTTGACTATATGTACATATGTATGTACATATATTATCTAATAAAGTTTAGATGCACCACGTAGCTACTGAGTAGGCAAGAATCTACTATAAACAACTCTTTCCTATCCCATAAATCATGTAACAAACATATAAACGTCAAAAAAGTCAATTTTCGCAAAAGCTTCTGCCTTCGTTACATAAATCTTGAACGCAAAAACTGCATTTACAGATGACTTACAAATCCCATCTCAATTAGGACTGACCCATTTAGCGAGTTAAAAAAAAATGCTATTATTTTTCATTAGCAAGACCTGCTCATAGTATTAATGCTTTAGAGAACCTCTTCGGAACAGTTAGCGTCGATAACTGGCCGCCCGGTAGCGGGGCGCCACCGGCCGACAGCGGCGAGAGATACTCTTTATGACCGTTTTCAATCATGTATGGACCCATTATCTCAAGATAAGGTCAGTCAAGGCGGATATACCAGTAGGCTGAGGTGGCTCAGCTTAGGGCAGCATTGTATGAATGTTTTTTTCCCTCATTCCATTGCTCCCCTTTAAATAGAGAATCGAGCATTAACTCAGAAATGCGCTCAACATCGATTCCTTGTATAATTTCATACAATTTGTTTGATTATAAGATTATTTCTATTAATTGTAACAGTAAGGGCGGTAAAATATACACTGGCTATTATTGAATCGTATCACCTCAACACTTAGTTGTTAAACATCGATGAAAGTTGATAATAGTTGTTAAATTATAGAGACAGGCGGCTACAACATTGAAACCGATGAAAGTTTGCATTGAAGCTCGTCGTTATCTTTGACCATAAAAAATGCAGATAATGAAGATATATTTGTTATAGTTGCAGAAATTTTGCACTGTGGGGGAATGAAATTTTAGAATTTATAATGTTACACCAACCTACTGAACACAGTGGCACAGCACAATAGCTACCACCGTTGATTGAGTCAGGCGACGCAGCCGCCGCGGCGCTGGTCGGACAACTGCCCAGTCCCCGCTCCCTATAACTCATCTGAGAGAAAAAACACCTCATCTACAAAATGGATCCGGAATAAGTTTCAATTCTTCGTTTCCAATTTGGGACCGAATTCATTCCGATATTTATTGGAGAATCGGATTAATCTTTAATTTGCCTTCCGCGCTGTCGGTTTTAAAACGCGCTTATGAGTTTTTCAGTGAAAAACATTTTGAACCCTACGTTAGGAAAATAAGAAGTACATTCAGCCGGGCCGGCGCCGGCGGGGAGTGCTGGAGTGGGAGATATTTATGAGCTTTCGAAGGAAATTCTTTCTGAATGTTTGCATTTATGAAAATATGCTCGAATCAAAGGGGCCGCCGCTCCTTACAGGGTGATGCTGCGACCGGCCCGTTCACTTATTGCTACGCTGTGGAGGCCAAACGTACACACACACAGGTACGCACTCAAAATAACAGACATTTTCTGGTTAACATGTTATTGTATATTATTTCAAATCACTTTACTTAATAACTGTAGGTACCTCTGCTATTTTCTTGAAACAATTAATGCTGAAGACCTACATTATGACTGATAGTTTGCGATAATTATACAATTTTGAATTTCTGAACTGATGTTTCAACTTTAAATTGAGCGCTGATCATGATTATGAGTTTCGGAATTCAGAGTGAACAGTCTCACTCGTTGTCTTGTACACATCAACAAACAATGAGTACTGTGTGAGTGTCGTGGGCAGAGGTCATTGAATACTTTAAATTAGGATGAGTAGGTTAAATTATTACCATCCAGTAATTCAGTTATCAAATACAATGTTTGGTTATAACGATGTTCAGTTGTCAAATTTCATGTTTTTTGGTTATCGGTGTCGTCAGGAAATTAGAGGTGTATAGAGGAATAAACCTATTTTAATATTGACTAGATTTCAATGTCGAAAATATTCTCCTGGATTAATGTTTACCGAAGGCAATGGAAATATATACTAGATTATCACGACACCCTGTTAGAGGAGACTCGAGCCTAACATAGGGACTGTTATGTGCTGCACTGATGACGCTGGACTAACACCAGTGAAACCCCAACAGCAGGTCTGCCTCGAGTAAAGTCTGACACCAGCCGCACTTAGCCTGTTTACCGCACTAACACCCAAGCCCAATAGTGGGACGCTAGTGACGATAATGAACAACGTTTCCAGCCCCGGAATGATCCCGCTGTATGTTACAGCCGTTTCCGATCACGGCGCGTAATTTATTCGGGATGAGGGGGCTAATAACGCTCCTTCTTCCCCCTTACAAGTATTAAGCCTTGTAACACACTTGTATTAATTGATGCTGATCCGCCTGCTACACCTAACACCACATCAACGTGATGTTCATTAACAGCAGAGTAGCACTGCTTAGGGTTTTGTTCCGGTTAATCGGTAACATAAACAAGGAAGCCCTTTGTGCATCCGTTTGATTAAAGCTCTTTAACTTTGTAATCGTAAAGTATACCTTTAAGTGTTCTGTAATGACGGGAGAATTATGCTGTATTATGGGAACTCACGATATACATATGTTTTTCACGCACATATTTTAAATTCTGCGAAGACTGAATTCAGTCATGTCTATGATCTGTGTGTGGAAATATTGGTGTGAAAAATATACGAATACATACATATATCGTAGGTACCCATAACATAGCATTATGTACATAATTAGTCTACGATGACTCAAGTTTAAAATCATTATATTAATGTGAATAGACGCTGTTCACTATGGACTCAAATTAAAAATGTTTAACGACGGGTTCAAAACTCAAGTAAATTCGACTGAAATTTGATTCAGATCAATTGAATAACAAACGTACATATGTGTCCAAACCTTATTTAAATTGATGAGTTTAAAATAGTTTGGAAGTACGGAAGGTGCCTAAATAATATTGAATATATATTACTTTAAGATACACAACATAACAGCACTCTTCGTTGATCCACGCAGACTCAATATAACAAGATGTGTATTTATCATCAAATGGCAACACAGCTTTCATGAAAAGACTGCATATTGAAAAGAAAATTAATATCGAACAATTCCACCTTAAGGCCATAAATCGGCAACAACAAGAATCATTCACAGTCGCACCTAACGGTTATATTAAAACGCATTACTTTTCCAATCGGAGTTCTAACAATACCATTTTTCCGTTTGATACGATGCAGAAAATTGAACTTTAATCCTTTATAATACGGTTGGAATTTGGTTGTAAAAGTAAAAGAGGTTGGTTTCTTAAGAAGGTTCGATTCGTAGCATTCTTTTAATAAGTGGATGATTTACGCGATGCCAGGAACACTCGGCGCTCCGCCCCTTAATTAGAGAGAGGAAAAAATTCACGGGAACACCTCAGAGCCGCGGCCGCCTGCTGTATCGTCTTGAGGTGCAAATAAATCTGTTTTAAAATGGGACATTTTACTTTAATTGCGAAATAGTCTGATGCGAGAGACAGGCTCGAGTCACGCGGGGTCACTTAATATCATTTTAAGTTACTCAGTAAGATACCGTTGTTAAAAATAAATGAGTGATCTTAAACTATCAGTTAAATTTAATCGTTCAGAAACAAAATGCTTTAAATTTAATAAAAAAATGTTAGCTGTAGGCAATCATGATATACAATATAGTATATGAATAATTCATCTTATACGAGTACCCGACATAAATAAAAATCAAAGAGTATTTGATCAAGCCATTCTACAATACAAATTCATGAACCTCTCACAAGTCCCTTTGATTCGAAACAGCGTTATGTTATGAAAACAAGGACGATAGCGAGTGGGCAGATATCAAAACACAGGTAAGACGTCAAACGTGCTTTCCCGGCTAAAATGGCCTCGTTCTAAATAAAAACATAGCTTCCAAATCGTTTCTATTTCCCCGGCATCTGTATCTGAAACAACATTATTATGACGCTCGACAACACAAAACAAACCTTATACCTTGGCAGTAAGGAGCGCCGAGCTGGCTGCCCGTGTCGCGATATTATAGGTATGAGATTGCGAGCAGTAGCGTGTGTGGCAACATTAAGGCGAATAAAATTTAAATATGGCAACACGGGCCCGAGCTATAAAAGAAACGAATAATATAAAAACGAATAGAAATAATACAGAAATGGCGGAGGTAATCACCAACACACCGCGCCAGAGGACTTTAACGGGATTCAAGCTATCGCGGATATACTCGTATGTACGATTACATGATTTACATTAGATCGTGGGTCGGCAACCTTTTCATATATGAGGGCCACAAATGTTATACGGATATTGCTACGAGCAACATTTCATGTAATAGACACATTTTGCATTTCTGTTATCTACATTTATTGTTACTCTCATTTTAGTGTAGCGCACACCGCAGTGGCATAGAACCGCGAGACACGGGTCGCCGACCGCTGGTATATATTAATGATCATTAACATGGGCGAACCCAACTTCCGACCCTGGATGTCTGTATTGTTCACCATGACCTAGATTCCAGCAATTGGACCTCGGTAGGCCCGTCATCTAAAAATGTAGTGATAAACTGATGACCATACATTAATGAGTATAACAAAGTACCTACTGTATGGGTTGTATGGGTTTATCTCCATCTTTACTGTATTGTACTGTATGTTTATGATTTTATATAATATTATATTAGCACTAACAAAAGTTATTTTATATTGCTAAAGATATTTTAAAAACCGTTGTCTAAATACACACTGAGTCAGTTTAACTCGCCCTAAATCTTCCGTCAAACCCTACAACCACAAACATCTTTAAGAAAAACATATAAGGAATTACGAATAGATAAATGATCCCAAATTGAAAACCATAAAAATTACACAGCTGCATGTTTACTGTATGTTTGCGGTACAGCGTACGGCGAACAGCGCGGCGAGGCTCGTATTATTCAAATGCGGACCAATAAGAGAGCATTTACGGCCAACCATAAAACTACAATCCAACCGAACGAATAAATATCCGACCCTGTAACTTATAACCTGGCCCCCGAGATCTGCACGCGATGGAAGAGGCCGCCGCTCGTGTCACCTAGTTGGAGCCTAGTTGATGGTGAGGGTCCGCATTCTGTGTCTGGATGTAGTGGCGTGTCTGTCGTGTCTGTCGTGTCTGGCGTGTCTGGCGTGACTGGCGTGTCTGGCGTGTCGCTCCGGCTGTGAGTGTTATTTAAGATACGTATTTGTGTTATCCATTACCCATGACAAATGACAAAGGAAGTCCTAGAACTAAGCGTCTTTTTAATGTATCAAGAATGAGTGCTGCCTTCCAGCCCGAATCCATGTACTCCATACATTTTCGTACTCATGTCCTTGAAGTCATCATGGCTTTGCCTGCATTCATGCATCAAAGGTCGGTTGCATCGACTATGTAAACTATTGTATAGGAGCGGATTAGCTGGCCAAGCATTCTGTTACAAAAGCAATAGTGATGTGTTGTATACGCTGAAAATCTTAAATTGTATCAGAAACACGTTAGTTTAGTACATTTTGAAGTTCATAAGTTGGTCACTTCCATCAAGTGAAGATCTATGTCTGAAAGTTATAATAATACAAGCCATAACGCACGTTATGGACGCCGTAACCCGAAACAACCGGACCGAGGTTAATTTTGCACCTGTACTTATTGTAGGACCAATAACATATATCATACCTAACACTCCTACTGACTGCTGCACTCCTGGTAATCTCTCAGTTCGCTCTTTGTAGTTCGAAAGGAAGAAAACAATATCTACTATTAGTCATGTCAGCATAATTGATATATTAATGCAACAAAGTAAGGGCTGGAATATATGTATATATCGGCCCCGGCAGATATTTGAGTGACATATAAACATTTGTACTCGCACTTCGATTGGGACACAGGAACTTACACAGAACATCATGTAGCTCATCTGCTTATTTGCCGACTTTCTCCATGACAAAATCAGGATTAGTTGTTTTTGCACAGCTCTAAGGGATTGCAGACATACTCGTATTAATATCGCATATTAAAACCAACTAAACTCGTCCCTGACCAATAGTCGTACGACAGCCACAATGCAGATGTGACTGTGTGCAGCGATGTGATTCGATCACTAGAGCATGATAACAATAGTTTATATCTAATCTCATTTATATATTTATCTAAATTATAATGAACTCATAAGTAGTTTTTGTATACATCACAGAATACGATTATATAATTATTATGTATATATATTTTTTTAGAACATTTGTATAAAAACACAAAATTTTCAAATATCATGCCTGAAGTTAGGAAATAATCGACAAACGAGCAGACAACCAGCCATGTTGATAAGTTACCTCCGTTCACACCGTACAGGTAACACCAATGACTGATTGACCAACTGTCTTCAACTGTCTCTCGAGTGTCTCCAGTAAGATAAGTCGCATGGAAGCTAATCAGCCTTCACGGATGCTTAATGACTACCCACCTGCCTGTAATAAATTAGTAATTGTTATGAGCCTCTAATACCTACATATATATGTACATATGAAGCCCGTGGTGTCGTTGCCACAGGGACCCGCGGCGGTCGCGGCGGTCGCGGCGCGAAAACATAAGTTTTGGACAAGAAGCGCCAACTCCCCACACTATTTCCAGTTCACTTCGTATTTGAATAATACTCTGGTACAGTCATCTCAAATGGTTTTAGTACAGTTTATATTTAATTTAATTATCATTCTTCAAGACAGTTAGGTTGCATTTAGATATTCCAGTTACTTAAAATAATATTTCTTTAGTTTTGAACTCAACTAAGTTTTATATTTTAAGTCTAATTAACTAATAATTTGCCAAGTTTGAGTAGTAGCTGCAAATAGTAGGATTGTGTCGGTCTGTGCAAATAGGCAAAATAGTCAAGTAGGCAAAACCGTGCATTTTTATGTAGGCCTCCATTGATCTGTTACTTTACATTTGTTGTTATGCTAGCTAAAGTAATGTATCGGTATTCTGTGAAAAGGGCGAGGCCAAACCTGTCCAAATTTTATTAGAGATTACAGTGCAATATGACAAAAAAAAACAATCGAAATTATTTTTAAATAAATTGTATGGTTTCCTATATTCTTTTAGAAATTTAATTTTAAAGTGGCAAAATTATTTCATTATACATGTAAAGCAATCCAGTCTTACCTTTAAAAGTTTAACAAAGAATCCTGTGAAAGACAAACACACGGAGTATAGCTTCGGAAGGCACGTAAAGTAGTAGCTGTAAACTACTGAGTCATGGGTAAGCCATTAAATCAACCAATCCACATTGCATTGATGCTGCAGCGCCATGGTGGCGTATCCTCCAGGTATCCTCGGTTCTAGGAAACAATAGGAAACTAAAAATCCCACCGCAATGATTTGTCTCCTGGACTGTCCTCGTCGGCGGCTGGCGTTGATATGTATTTGATGGGCCGCCGTGGCCCGCGTCGCCCCGGCTCCAGCGCTACTTCTGAGCCTCTTCGGTATTTATACCCTCCTCATTGTATCCTGCACAACTTAACTGACTTACACGGCTCCCGCTTCCACAACTATTACGTCAGCTTTCTTGACTACACTTATAATAACGTATGGAGGACGCGGGGCTGTTACGAAAGTTTGTCATTTTGATAAAGTTTGGTTTCTGTCGAGGCTCTGAAGTATTGTGCTCACATGTGAGGTATGTACGTAGGTATGTTAATATATGTCACTGTTAGACTACATATACGGTAAATTTAACAAAACAAAAAAACACCAAGTTTACTCTTATTGTGTTTCTAAATACGATAGAATTGTTCTTTAAGTTAATTAAATACTTTTGTAGAATGGCAATCGATGCATGCGATGGTAATTAAATTAAAAGATGATCTCATTGAACTTTTTCTTTTTATATTATTTATCACAGTTAACATTCGGTTCAAACCAATATCTGTATTGCTTATATGTCGCGATTACAGACCGACAGACGGATGCGCAACTAAGTGTAATGGATAGGATTCCGTTGAACCCTTTGGACATAGAACCCTGAAAGTAATACGTATTTTACTACTGCATATGAGCATGACAAATAAAACTACAATAAGCGTTGTCAAAACACAGGGCGCGTCGTGTGACGTGGAGATTATGAAAAACTAAAATAAACTACATTACAAATGGTTACATGCAAACAAAATGTAATTTAACCCTTTATTAAGTGCGGCACGCGGCCGCCGCACGCGCCGCGCACGCGACCGCACGCCGCACGCCGCGGCGACAACAAACGCATGTAATCACGTTAGGATTACACCAGTGATCGATGTTGGTATATTAACGCCCAGTTACAACACTAAACTCGATAATACTGACAATATGATAGATGAATTCATATTTATTTACAGTCGATGTGTCAAGAACGGTGCTACTTTGTATTGCAATAATCATGCGCAACTATTGAGCGCATCAGTCCTGGCTGGTATTAATGGATCTGAGTAGCTGAAGCTGCTCTCGAGTAAATATTGAGGCTACTAGAACTCGGTTACTTCCATCATTGCAACCCGTAACTGTCCCACCCCTGGGCTCGGGTCTCCTCTCGCAATGTGAGGGGTACAGGTCCACCACGATGGCCAAGTGCGGATTAGCGGACTTTATACACCTTCGTGAACTTGGAGAGCTCTTAGAAGTGCAGATTTCTTCCCGATGTCTTCAGGGCACCAAGTGGTAACAGACATCTGATACGCATATAACTTTGAAAAATATGTAGAGATGCGCGCCGCAGGTTTGAACCGAGGACTTTCCCTTCGAGAGACCAACGTCCAAACCACCACTGACTCGGCCATATGCCTGCTAAAAAAACGTAATATTTCGCGCTCATATTTGACACTTTACTATTCAATATTAGAAATCCCTCATATTATACTTGACCAACAGCTTAACGCTCGGCCGATGCAGGATGTGCCAAGAACGGTCTCTCGGCAGACTGAGCGGCCGCAGCACGACCATCAGTTGCCGCTGGAGGACGGCAGCTGGCGAGAGGAAAGCTGGAACGTAATAGGATTAGTATCGTACAAAGTACGCCGTAGGATACTAGAGCTCCAGAAGAATTATATTAGCACAATATATGCGGAACATGGTGAAGCGGGGACGGTCTGCGAGCTGCAAGCTGCGAGCTGTGAACTGTGAACTACAATTGTAAAGTTTGCCCTTTCCACACAATTCCCGCGACGTGTCCGGACTGCGGCCGCGGCGACACTAGCGCCGCACGCCTCGTGTGGATCAGACTGATGGCCGCTCTCCATATTGTGTTGACCATCGCCTTCAATCACGTGACTAGCGACAATACAAGTTCTAAATAATATATCTATCATATCCGCAGACTGAACATGTCGATTATTGGTCATTCTGTTATTAGGGCATCAATGAATGTTGACTCTATGAGACTCTACCTTCTTTCTCGTAGAGTACACTTACGTTTCGGGGCGAAATATATACACAGCGAAAATATATAATCTTGGTGAAATTATACTTTCATCTATTTTATTCGCTTATTTCTAATGCAGGAGGGGACGTTACAACGTAGATGAAAATTGTTTTCGCCAATTACCGATTAACTATAGATGTTAATAAATATTGCGTCATCGAGATTGAATAACGTTAGCACGGTAGGCTGGTCACGATACTATTTTACTAGTTTAAGTTAAGAAAATAAACACAACATAGTTCGTAACAATTTATTATTTTATCTTATTATTTGAGACGTCTACCCTATTTATCTATCCTATGATCCAAACACCCACGGTTTAATATTAACTTATTTATTTATTGACTTGTCTACGTATCTTTACATACACAGGGAAAACATTTTAACATGCATAAAATACAATTTATGTTGTGTGCTTCAATTATACCTACAAACACACATACAAGTATAACATACGTAATTTTATGGGTGAAAATAACATGAATTAAAATTACATTGAGTATATATAAGT
>DWJZ01008956.1:0-11005 GCA_018249125.1 Asbolis capucinus
CCCCAGAATGGTTATTGGACATGTTTTGTCCCAGAAAATAGGCTTAGTTCCCACAGGTTAAAATTAGTATGGCAACCAATTGACCAATTTTGTTAAAATTTTGCTTGTTTGTGGCTTATTTATCAACGGATATAGGATACTTTTTATCCCAGGAAACTGCTTTGTTCCCGTGAGCTAATAGGTTAAAATTTGTATGACCATTGAAAAATCTTCCAAAGCGAAGCGAGGGCAATTTCTTTGGATGGCATAGCTTAATTGGCAGCGGCCCTACCTGCGAAGGTGCCTTGGGTGTGATTTGTGACAGATGAATATTTGTTCTCGTGCCACGAATGTCATTTGTGTAGCCCATACCACACGCGACACTAGATATGGTGCGGGGAGTATATGACTTATAGATTATAAATATTTATTTTATAACTAGGGTCCACCCGTGGCGTTACAAGCATGACATGACACATAAGATGAAGTCAATGTTTTATTCCAAACTAAATCTATCATTTTACCAAATTTAATTCCAGTCCGTTCAGTAGTTTTTGCGTGAAGGAGTAACAAACAAACACATTCATCATCGATCCATGAAACCACATAAACTTTCGCATTTACAATATTAGTAGGGTTTATTGCTATTATTTTGTTTGTCCTAAGAAGTTCTTCTTCAACTTTACGACGCCACGATACAAATAAAACGAATATGACATTCATCAGCAACACCAAAAAATTTAGTCGACGAAAAAAAAACACTTTAATTATTTTATCCAACTTAATATCCCACCTTTCCGATGATTTTGCGCGGGAACTTGTTTTTTTTAGTCTAGCTACCATAATGATGTAATACAAACAAAATTGTTATGATACTTACCGAGTTGGCTACACTAAAGTAATTTGGGGCCAGATTCTTATCACCAAAGATAAACATCATTGAGAAATGGTACAGATACATCGCGTAGGACAATCGAGACGGCAGCTTCCAGACCGGCAGCGACAGGAGCCAATTTATAGGACCTGATAAACAATAAAAACAAATATAATACACAAGAACACACGCAAGTATTGGGACGGCTTAGAATACAAGCCGCAATCCCATGTTGACCTACCAGGGTGTCGTAAAAGGCGTATAGAAGTCAGCTGCTCGGTGATAGGGCTTCGTGGAAAGATTTTTTGTGAAGCCCGTCTGACTGGCTACCACCGTCTTGCTTGGATCAGCCGCCAAACGGTTCCAGTGGGGGCTTGAGAGCCTGTCCTCCCCGTCCATAAGTCATCATCCTCCCCCTTCTGTCACCCATCCTGAAGTAGTATGTTGTTGGTGTATCTAGGGTCAGTTGCTGTAATTATTGATCCCAGTGGCTTTAGCTAAGTACCGCTTCCCTAGTTTGTTTCTCTTACCCGCTTATGCGGATCTAGTACTTCTTACGGGGTAGGCAACGCGTTAGTAATAATCCAGCCTGGCGTTATTAATGCCCGTGGGCCGCAGTGATTACTTACGACCAGATGAATCGTCTGCTCGTTTACCTGCTTATTACATAAAAAAAACGAAAATTGCGAGCCTTTTTCTCATATTGACAGAGCTCGCAAAAACACACCAGTGAGTAACACAATGTTACTTTTTCTTATAAACTACCGCGCTACACATTTAACACACTTATATATTGCTGTAATCTGATGTGGTAAGTTGCAAAAATAAAACGTCAAAATCTATATGAAATAATTTACTTGAGTATGAGTTTATTGAACCGCGATACATATAAAAAAACTGTGTCATTCTGTGTAAAAGCTTTCTCAATTTCTTGATTATGTATCTATCGTGTTGTACTTGTCTGATGGCACGGTATACTCCCTCAGCCACAAAGTCCTTTAATAAACACAAAATCTGACTATACATGCTCGCTTGCTCATGCGTGCGCATACACACGTACACGCATATACGTGCACACGCATATACATAAGCTCTCGTTTTTTTCCGAATGACTTTGGGCATAATAACTTCCGTTACTGCGTTTCATCACTAATCCTTTCAGTAAAGACCACGTCACGGAGTCGAAGCTTCATTCATGAGGACATTTTTGAGGGGAGACTCGTGCCTAGTGGGTTTGATGGGCATTAATAAGTTAGAAATTTACACGTTACTCTACATACAACATGTAATCGATAGTCATTTTCTTAAATCTCCGGCGGCTTTCCAATATGTTTATAAAATACTTTTAAAGAATAAGTGACTTTTTGACAATAATATCACTCAATGTTGAGTGACGATGTAGTTAATATTTTGGGCGTGCTAACTTTATGTCACAAGAAAAGAAGTTTTGAGCTGAAGAAAAAAGGTTGATATATGTCGCTTTATTGGTTGCTAGGCATTGCTTTTGAATTTCGAAACCATTTTTTTTTTTGGAACCCTACATTTCCTTACTTTAGCATACTTATATCCGCTTTTAAAACAACTTGCCTCCATATCCATGCACACAGGCCACGATGAGCCACCCCAGTCCAACCGCCCACAGCGACCTCAGGAACGAGTTTATGAGACTGTCCATTGTCTTGTTATCCCACTCCGGTTGCACCATAACATACGTCGCGTAAAACGGCAACGCGATCACCGTCAGCGACAGCACCCATAACAGACAGACTATTATCTGCAAATAATAATTTTGAATGAAGCCTCAAATGTAGATAGAAATCAACCGTTATCTAATTCTGAATTCCCACTGTGATATTATAGACAATCCGACTTACGCGCCATTGAAAGATAGCGTCCGTAGCGGTGCGTTCAATCGGGTTACATAAAAAGTTTGTTATTCCAGACTACAATCTATTGTGGCAACAAATTTCATCCAGATCTGTTCAGTAGTTTTTGCTTGAAGTAGTTAATAAAAAAATAAAATAAAAAAACATCCATTAATCAATCCTTTCGCATTTATAATATTAATAGGATGTCAACGATATAATTGCTATACCCTGGATTACCCGGACTACCTGATCTGCCCTGGTCTACCTCCTGTAGTACACTAAGCCCTGGTGCACCTCAACTAAACCCTGGTCTACTTGGACTACCATGCCTACCCCATGGAATACCCTTTGGAATGTTTACCTGAGCGAAACTAGGACTGACTGCTAGTAAAACATAACCAGATGTTTGTGTGGTGTAATCATGATTGATAGAAAAATATTCATACGAAATTAATAACAACCTGTTTCTAATGTTTCTAACGACAATTGGTCACCTCAGACCAAACGCCAAAGACATCATGAGACAGTATAGTTAAAACACCAAATAAATAAAGCATCATCAACATACCATATTAATTTTAAGTTTTTTTCCGCGAGACAGATGTAATATGTATCCAACTATCATCCCAACAAAAAACGGTGCGCCTCTCGTCAGTGTATTGAAGTAATAATACTTCATATAGTCTTGTAATTCCGCCCAACGACTGAAAAAAATATAAATACAATTAACATAAGAAACCAGCATTTGTTATGACGTCATAATATCTTAATATTACCTACAACTATTGTGTTAAACAAATATCCTACTAAAATAGATCAGTAGTAAGTAAGTCTTTAAATATTTTCGCTCAATTGTATTTAGTACTAGCTGTACTCGGCGTGCGTTGCCACGCATGAATTCCTCAACCATGTGTCTGAACGATATAATTTGGTACCAAAACCTATTCCAGAGAATTCTGAACAAAGTTATTAAACGCATCAAGGATCTATCTTCTACCATTTCAGAATGTAAAAAGTACAAACTCACAAACATCGATTTTTATATACTGGGTGTCCCTGAAATTAGTGTCAAGCGGAAATCCGTTGATAGAGCACACCTTGGGGTATCTGAATCACCCCCATGTATGTTCTGCGATTTTGCCTGATGATTTGACAAATTTGAAGAATTTTCCACCTTAATGTCTTTGAAAACCAATTTTAGCAAATGTAGCCCCTTAAGTACTAATTTTTTTAATTGATCACGAAAGATGAAAGCTTGGAGAACTGAGGAACCATGGAGTCACCTGTATAGATTTTTAATTTAAAGTTAAAATTTTAAATTACAGAACTATGAACGTGATTCGGATACCCCAAGGGGTGCTCTATCACCGGATTTCCGTTTTACACTATTTTCTGGGACACCAAGTATAATAAGACGAGTTTGAAATCATACAAATAATAGAAAATCATAATGTACAATAGGTACGTACAGACATAATAATTATATATATAGCGATATACGATATAGATTTATATAGTGATAACCACGTAATACTTAAACTATTTATAACATTTTAGGGAGATTTTATTGAAACTTGGCAACTCTCCATTTACCTAACTGTACATTACGCACACATAGTTATTATGTAAAATTAGTAACACTTTTTTGTCAGGAATGTGTTATCTACTTTTTTTTATTAATCTGAGGAAATACTCCTAACAGTATTTGTGACTTTTACTGAGAGAGTGTAGTCCCCACCTACGTACTTTGCATTTGTGCATGTTTAAAGACATTAAAAAAAATTTGAAACAAAATTATCACCTTCTACATACAAATAGAAGATATTTTGGACAAAATATTATTGGGGAGTCTAGTAAGGAATAGAATCCAAAAATAAATTTCTTTATAAATTTTGTATGTTGTATGAACGCAAACCTCGGAAACGGCCGGCTAGAATGGGCACGCAAGTAAAAAAAATAGATTGTTAAGAATTCCGAACCAAATTGAGGGTAGTTACCAGATTGTAATAATTATATTAATAAATACACCTGTCTGCATCTATAACATCACGTGTCATACTATAGTATCACAAAAATAAAAAATATATGGAATGGCCAAAGGTGTAAAATAGGAGCCGAAAATAAAATAACATTTTGTATTTTTAACGCGACATAATAAAATAATACAGACGCAACGCAAACATAAAAATGTTCAATTAAAGTACGACTCTCCAAATTCTTTACAAAATTAATTAATCTTGAATTTAATTACTCCATAGATTAGAAATGAATTATTACAATATTTAAACAAATGTTCCGGCCGGCAGTACAAGTTTGCTATCAAAGAAGTCAGGGGCGACAAACTCGCTTCACTTTAGTGAAGGTGTTGTGAAGAAGGAACGTAATAATACAAAGTAAGAAGTTCATTTCGTTCAAATTCTGCCTACAATTTACTGATAAAAAAGTAGCCTATATGTCATTCCAGAGTATAATCTATCTCTGTGCCAAATTTCATCCCTCACAAACTTTTGTAATTATAATATTAGGAGGATTTTCGTATGAGAGTAGTCTTCAAGCCTCCACCATGTTCTAGGCCTCCTCAAAAGAAGATACCCACGCTCAAAAGTGGGCTATTAATAAGCTGAAGCCAAGCAATCAACAAACAGGCATGATGTTAAGTGTTCCGTATCATCCATGTATATCAGAAAAAATAATTAATTTTTACTAGTCTCTGCCCGCGACTTCGCCCGCGCGGTACGTATGTTGATAAAGCAGCCTGTGTTATTGCAGACTATAATCTATGACTGTGCTAAATTTCATTCAGATTCATTCACTAGTTTTTGCGTGAAGGAGAAGCTTTTATCCATCTATTCATCCTCACAAACTTACGCACTCAAAAGATGTTACAAGGATGAGCACTACATAGATAACAAGTACAAACAAAGAAACTGTGTACTTAACAAAGAATTTAATGACATTTAATTTAATTTACAAAATGTTCTCAATTAAAATTTTATCACGGGTTGGGCGTGGACGGTGTGAGGTAGCTCTCGCTCGTAATCGGCTCGAGCAGTAACAATAATTGACGGTAATTTATTGAGCGATTTTTCGATACCAAGCGCCCTGCTCAGTATTAAACTGTTCAGACTATAAACTATTATTATTCAACTAGCTCTTTCCCGCGACCACGTCCGAGTGGAACAGTTACAATCCCCTATATGAACCCCTTCATTTTCTCGATAACGCTTTCCGCTCCATAGTGAAACAGGCGCGGTGCAATTTATGGACGCCAAAAATACTAATTGGAGAGATGACTTTTCAATCACATTACGACGGCTATTATTCCTGTATGGTATTGCGCAAAGTATCATATATTTTCTTATTACACACTTCATTTTTATCTTCTAGAACTAATTTTGCCAATTTCGATACAATGAAGTGAAGGTTAACGTATGAAGTGGTCAGTGGTCTTACACTGCAAAGTAAAATTTGTACATAATTATGCGTAGTATATATATTTTTTAACTGTATATTGTGTTACTAGTGTTCGCCCGCGGATTCGTCCCAATGCTGTGGTTGAAAAGCTTACTTTTTATTCCAGATGATAATCTATCCAAGTGCTAAATCTCATTCAAATCCGCTCCGTAGGTTTTGCGTGAAGGAGTAACAAATCCATCCATCCACACATCACATCACAAATATTCGCATTTATAATACTAGTAGGATTTATAAATAATCAGCGCGATCTCTATCTTTTTCCGTACAAGTTTCCGGCTGCGGCTTCGCCCGCGTGGACGTACGTTGATAAATTGCCTATATATTATTTTAGACTGTAATAAATCTCAATGTTAAATTTCATTCAGTTCTGATCAGTAGTTTTTGCGTGAAAGAGCAAGAAACATCCATCCATATATCCTCAAATCTTTCGCAGTTATAATATTAATAGGTGAAAAATTAAGTAGCGAGCCATGTATTCGGCACGAAGTTCAATTTGAGAAGAACAACAGTTTTAGATATGACCATAGACTATTGTAAAACACAGATAATTAAACAACACTTGACATAGATAAAAAATATTAGCATAATTAATGTTTTCAACAGTACAGATGCGAAAAAACGATTTGTTTTAAGAACACAGATAGACTAAGTAGTTTTATTTTGTTCTAAATTAGATACAGATACTATCAGTGTCGATAAGGGATTGAGTGCCAATATTTTTCCTACCTACATAATGAAGTCAGTTTCTACTGATAAGCCGAGAGCTCTCGTATGGATTGCTTTAATTTGACTACTGAACTACAGAGACAGGTGAGCTATTTTTTTTCTGATTTTAAAAAGGAGGTTTTTTATGTTACCTTAAAACTGGCGGGCGTGCCGATTTTTATATATTTTTTATTCAATTTATTCTGACTTCAAGAAAAGAGGATGTTCTTGGCTTGTGTTACTTCATAAGTTTTAAATAGGTGTATTGATTTTAATAGACATTTTTTTAATTCAAAATCTGATGCTTGTCGTGTTATCCCTCTTTGCGACTCATTTCAAGCGACAAGTTTAACATTTTTTATAGCATCTGGTGTAGGTAACTATTGTATTTTTTAGAAACAAAAAACGTCCGCAAGAAAAAAGTGCAAATTTAACAATTTAACAATAAAAAAAAACAATTTAACCAAAATGCTGACTTTTAAAACATTTTTTAAAATAACGTCATTATTAATAGGAATTATTAAAGAAAGAAAGAAAATACTTATTTCGTCCTCCCAGCACTTATTACAGAATTGTAACAAAGACGACAATATGATAAGCTATGTAATTATGACGAAAAAGGTCTGTATATTTATGTCGCGGAACAGCAGGGACTAGGACTACTGATTTTGAGTGCAAACCATACCGTAGTTCGAATGTCGTATCAGTACAATTATTAAAAAAGATAAAACAAAACGAAATGTATCATATTCCTTAAATTAAAATTTAAGTAATAGAATGGGATAATTAAATACAACGTGAAGAAAATACCATACATTTTGGACCAAGGGACGTCTTTGAGTTCCAGTTCTCTGACATTTTCAGGCAAGGGCAGGTGTTTCCCTAATAAACAGTTTCTACAGTGAGACAATGACACTCACAGAACACGTGGGTTGTCGTTTCCACATCCTTATTGCAGAACCTCCAAGTCGCCGTGCTGCTTAGCCCTAGGCCTAGGGCTGTAGTTGCCTGCAATGTCCGAGTACTCTCATCAGGACTCTCATTTCCTGTCGATTAAGCTTCAGCACTTTTTTAGAGTAGTGTTGGGAATAACCAGATATCTTTCATCAGATAGGCTTCAGTAAAACTGAAACCGAAACACCTCTGTCAATATATCTCTATGAACACTTATATAACATCTGTTTAAATTAATATAATGTTACTTGTAACAACAAATTTTTACTCAATTGTTATTTATTTGAACCGTTAGGTTAGGCCTTTCGATCTCACAGAATTAGACTTCCAAAGTGGACCTGCTTGGCGACTGTTTTACTGTATTGTGCGACTGTATTATGGTCCCAAAGGTCATATTAGGCGAAAGCTATCTATTATAGTAAGATACTTTGTTAGATAAATTATTCGAGATCGATTTCCAGAAATAACTCATAAAATTCTTACGCCCTTTTGGTTGTTGGATTAAAATCTGCATGTTGCGTTATTACTTCAACTTTGTAATATTGAAATACCTGCAATATTAGTTAAAGAACTTAGTCAAAATCAATTGACGTAGATTAATAATACAATTATGAATAACAACAAGTTTTTGAATCTAAAACCGTTTCAGAAAAGTGCTATATTGTGTGCTACATTGAAGATGGTGAAAGAAACTCCTCTGCACGTGTTTTAAATTAGTATTCAAGTATTGAAATATAACAAAGTAGAAAAGTGGTGACCAAAGACCAATTTATACAAAAGTCGATTCTTCTAATGTCTAAATCCAATTTTTTTGGCATATTGGGTTATTGTATGCAATAATTTAATAATTTTAGCGTTATTCAAGAATTATGTAACACTAGTTTCCATTCGTATAAAACTAAATACAATCATTTCCTGCAAATCAAAAGAAAATAATCGCTGCTGACGTTTGTTTCCATCGATCTATGTCTATACAAATATAAAACCGTAGCGGGGTCAATTCTGTACATTAAATATAGTTTTCTAATTATAATGCGGCTCTGTTATCGAAATTGAGACTACAGCGTTTTTATTGGATTTAATATTTGTCTGTCTGCCTGTCTGTTCGAGCTTCACGCAAAATTCAGTGGACATAGTTGGACGAAACTCAGCATAGTCGTAGTTTAAAACTGAAGAATGGTTATAGGGTATATTTCATCCCAGAAAAATGCTTTGATCCCGTGGGATATTAGATTAAAATTAATACGTCAACTCTGAAGCCACTCGAGAAATCTTCTTCCGAAACGAAGCGAGGGCAATATTTACCCTCTTTGAGAATTGAGATTTTATACCTTCTTTACTATTACTCTGATACGGAAATAAAAAGTGACTTATACCGCCCCTTTTCGTACTGAAACTAAAAGTAAAACAAGTAAAAAAAAACAGAAATTTATTTAAACACCCGAGTGGGGCTGAACGCGAATTGACACTTCACGAATATTTATTTCCGCTAGCCGAAACTTCCACCGAAACCTTTTTTCAACTGAGGCGGAAACTTGACCGAAACTGACACTTGGATTAGTCACTAGATGTGCTGAGGAATTCGGTCGTGTTCCTCGTGAGATCCCGGAGTCCTTACAAAGCGCAGAGGCAGGCCGCCGGGAGAATTTTAGTGGGTAAAAATCCCACATACCCCGGTACTTCTCCCAAAGTGCTGGGAATCTTTTGAAGTTTTTCCCCACGATAACAAACAAAAGAGACACCACTTGTGAACGACATAGCACCTGCTGTTTTATAAGCAATTGATCTGAACTTTGTATCAGGCGTTTAGATATAACTAAAAACCACTAAGTTGTTCGTTCCATATACCTGTAATATATATTTACTTCAGGATCTACATATCTAAACAAGTAAACAAAACCGCATTTTAACAAAGTCATTACTAACGGTGAAACAAGTCTGTGGACCGTATGTTAGAAGATTTAACTTAAGGATTAAAAGCTGCATAAATTACATAAATGTTGAAGTTTACAGTAGTAAAGAACATTGGCGGTGCAAGCTGCTTTCGAAAGAATTACGGTAATTAATTAGTATCCTTGGTTTGATTAGAATGGTGGAGTTATGTGGTACTCAGTGTACGGTAGACGGAGTCGCCGGGAACACTTTCGCGGCCGCGCTGCAGTTCTTCGCAGCCTCGCAGTGCCTGCTGAAGGAGACGTGGCCGCCGCAGGCTAATATCCGGAGTAAGATATACAGGCTACTTAAAGCTGCCGACACAAGCTACTTGTTTGAGTTTACCGTACAGAGTAAGATATACAGATTTCCAACTTCACGCCGCTTTAAGGCAGATTGTTAGAGGCATGAGTGACCAACACAAGAGAGAGATTTTTTTATCCACAACTTAACGACTACTATTTAACAATATTAACCGGGACCGATGGTATTACATGCCCTCCGAAGATTGGGTGTGGTTAAAATTTTTTGATCACTACTGGTTGCAAGTTACATATCGCGTTTAAATACTGGATACTTTAATTTACGAGTTACAAACACTTCACGTCATTAAAACTAGATATGTACTATATGGTTCACTTGTGTCAATACTAGATAAAGATACGTCATACCTTATTGATGAAAGTAAAAAAAAACAGCAAAGTTTTGTCTTTCTTATCTTATGTAAATATAGAATATCCATGCAGAATTTCCATTTCCCTTCCTATGGATTTATTGGTAAAGTAGTTTTAGTAGTCTGATTAAAAATTCCTATCTAAAGACATCAACTACTGTCTTATCACGAGGATGTTGGTACATATCCCCTACATCTCCAAACTATTACTACTTGATATCTAATAACGAGATTAACCCTTGTAGATGAATCACGTTTCGACTTCATCGTGGTGGGAGGTGGTACCGCAGGGTCGGTGCTGGTGACGAGACTGTCCGAGATCCCTGAGGCTACCGTCCTGCTGATTGAGGCGGGTCCAGACCCGCCATACGAGAGCATTGTAATTATGACCTGAGTCTAATTACCTAAAACCCAAATCTTTAATATTCCATAATTTGGTGAGGTTTTTAGAGAGAGCTGAGGTGGAGGGTTTGAACGTTGGCCTTCAGATTATCATTTGAATGAAGGAAAACACAGTGAGTAAACCTGCAAACTTTAGATTTG
>DWJZ01008957.1:0-11005 GCA_018249125.1 Asbolis capucinus
AACTCACACACGGCCATCTGACCCCAAACTAAGCGTTAGCTTGTATTATGGTGATCAGATAACTGATAAACATACATATATACTTTTGGGTACGTACATAAATAGATATTTTTATTACACATCTAGACAGAACAAACATTCCTGTTCATCACAGAAAAGTTCGACCTGGGTGGGATTTGAACCCACGACATCCGGTGTAGTAGTCAGGTTCACTAACCACTAGACCAAGCGGTTTTTCTTTGGGTTTTAAAATATATCTACGATAGATAAAATAAATATTATCAATAACAGTTCTACCACCTACCTACGTCACATTAACCAACCACCAGCTGCTTAGTTGACACATGCTTCTGATCTTTCTTAATTACGACAGATAGAGTTATTTCAGTTTATTAGACCCTTACCGAAATAGCTGTTAACAAGTGATAATTGTACACAGCTGTACATTGACTCACCCATTTCCTATGGTTAAAAGATTTCTTTATTAGGCCAAAGTACCACTTGTATGGACCCACGCCATTTCTAGAAATACATAACTGATAATTAGTGGTAATTAAATGTAAATAAAAAAAAATTGCCATATTGATATTTTCGTTGATATAAACTTATGTGATATACACTTTTGCTCGCCATGTTTAAACATACTACCGATTTAGAAAGCTTGATTCACCAAGGAGAAATAAAGGGAAAGACTCCTGAGTACAAACTAGATAATAGACTTTTAAACTATACAGAACTGCTCACATATCATGGTTATTTCCAAGGTTAAACATTTTTTGTCATCTCATATAAATATTTAAAAAAATCCAGCTCTTACTGCATTTTGGGTAATATCGTCCTACGAAGTGTTAAAGCATTCACAGACCTCTAGACACGTATCTCGACAAATAAGACGTTGCATCCAACGGTTGCACAAGAAAACCGTTGGGTGCGTTAATTTGCGTTAACAATAACGTAAACAGTGCCCCCGTGCGTTACGGCGCGGCGCATTGACGTAACGGCTTTTGACGCGCCAGACATGTTTGCCGAAGATTTTTAGTAGCTTCATAAAGCATAAAAGATATGAAAAAATATACAGATATTGCGACACTGATAAACATATATTTAATACCCAAAAGACATGATAAGACCATTTATGAAAAGTTAGTACGTCTAGTAAATACTTTGATTCAATTATATTTAGGTCTTAATATCGAGTTCCCAACTGCGTCAGCTATATCTTCTTGACTAACAAAGCATATGCAACATTTCTTATTTTAAAAATCGGTAGTTGAGGTAGTAAGGTAGTTGAGGATAATGTTTCTAAAAAAGAGTCTTCCTGAATAATGTCTTTCCTAGTGACTTTAAAAAGTTCACGGAAAACTCAAGTGTTTATTTCATCTTTTTAGCAATATGCAACCCAAGAAATGGTTGGTGCGCGTCGGATGGAGTGTTACAAAGAAGTCAGGCATGTTGTAACATAGCGTCCACATAAAAGGTTTCTCACTTGATTAGGTTTGATACGATCAAATGGGAACTTCAGATCTAGACCACCCACTGACTACACGATTATATATTTGGCGTCCACGCGATATAATTCGCTAATCTGGGTAAATAAGGCGTGAAATTGTATTGTGGATAGGATATAAAGTTTATAGTAGAACAGTAGCAGTGCTATTTAAATAAACGATATTATCACTGCAGTTTCCTGTTCAACGGGTAAAAAAGCAACGGATGTTATGTCGATGCCAATATCCTTCCTATAACCTTGCGGAGTTCGGTTACTTCGGTTTACCACATGTGTTGCAATATGGGGTTTGCAACGGATTATGAGGATTTTGCCTGTTGAAATGGCCTAAAAATAAGTTTGTGGTATACAAACATGATCATTTGTCATTGGTTTGAATGTGGTGGGCTTGAAAAAAGGAATGCGCAGTGTTGCCTAAGTTCTATTTTTAAATAACGTATTTTTGATTTTTTTAGACCTATGAGAACTTTGATGTAGATTTTGTATTTTATTAATGTGTATTTAGATTTTGAAAACTAAGGAAATTTTGCAGTTAAAAATTTATTATACACTGATTAAGCTTTGTTTGGGTTAGTACAATAAAAAAATGCATGCAATTGCCTCAAACTGTTATTAAAACTGAATATTTACTATTTAACATTCGACACAACCGTTATATTTTAAAGAAACGTGAAAACATCCTTTCGTTCCCTTAACCAAAGGTCCAAAATACCATGTAATGATATATTTTAAAAGGGTTTAGTTGTGAAGAGATATATATTTTATTCAAATCAGTTCATTATCTCTTTTGTCATGTTTCGGCTGTGGAATCAAGTGGTGCATCGTTATTGTTGGCTGGTATTGCAGGGTCGGGTTTTTTATTCATTTCTCAGCCCCCAAGGGGCTTGATTCGTCAGCTAAATACACTGTCTTAGGAAGAATGTATTATTGTCAGCAACAGGTTTAAAAAAAATTGCAAAACCGTTTATCATAGATAAGATACTTTGCATATATATTTACAAAAGCATAACGTTTAAAAAATGTTACGTTTAAAAACGTTTTTAATGAGCAGTTTTATTCTTTGTCACCTTTTTTGTTTCTTACTATATGTTACAGCTTTTTAACGAAAAACATTATAATTCTGGTATATAGTAAGGTTCAAAACGAACCAATTTTCGAGTGATAATTTTAATACACCTTAAAACATCAGAAAAATCCTAAAGGCCAGAACTACACAGAATGTTAATGTTAAAAATTAATAGTGGCGCAATTAACTATATATATGTACCTTAAGGTAATGTGTTTAATTTTCCGTTTGTAATACATTGTGTGGTTATGTACATATGTTTAGCAATAATAAAAATATTTTAACTAATTATAATATTTCTGAGCTTCGTAGTAACATAGTTTTTCACTTTAGCTCTAATCTTTATATACAGTGTGTTTATGCATACTTGGACCTACCTAAAGTAAAGAGTTTTAGTCCATGTGAAGAACACTCCAGGTATACTTGCATATTTGCTGAAGATTTTGCGTAATGTAAGCCACTTAAAGCTTACAATGAAATCCTTCCACCAACACAAGTGGTGGTGATCGAAGATAGACAAAGAAAACGAAGACTGAGTAAAGAGTTTTATCATTCACAAAACATAAAAATTTTCGTATAAAACTTTGTCGTACATAAAAATATGTATATATTAAGAATCTATATTTCGTAATTCTTCTATAAAAATATATGTACAGAAGTCCCCCTGTGTCGGTCAATTACCGTTAACTGGCAAAAAAAACCCCAAGACGTCTCCGGTGCAACTGCAACCATTGTTCGACTATAAGGGTAGTAGTGAATGGAACGGGCTCGCCGAGATCGTTTGACAGTAGGTATTTACAAGACCGACGAACTGGTCGAAAACGAAATTAAAAATAAAACTGGATTTACGACGAAATGTAAAACGAATACTGGCAACATTTGTAACTAAAAAAAAAAAAAAAACGTTCGGAAATTAACAAATGGTTTCATCCCGTTAACGGCCGACTACTAAACATGGGTCTCTTTTTATAATTAGGGAAGGCTAGAGCCTACTCCATCAGCTGCACATCGGCAAGTATGCTGCTAAGAGCGTTTACTTCGAGTGTAACCTATCGACAACAACCTGATAGTTTTACGTGTGCTCTAAAGCACAAAAGCAGTTAAGAAATCACTAGCGGTTACCTAATCGAATACATAATGTTTAAATTTCCCCCAGGCTCACAGATAACAAAAAGACAGAAGATCTGCTTATTTTATGTACACTCTTATTATTGTTGTTTAGTGTTCTTATGACTAGAACACTGGTGGCAGTTGTCATGACCTCATTCTGGCTCAATTTAGTTTCAATTGAGTTGGCAAGCTTAGAGCCGTATTTCTATAGTCAATATTTTGGAAGTATGAAATAAACTCAGTATGTTTGGACACGAGTAATAAAATACAACAAAGTCAAAGATTTTCCGTTAAAAAGGATAACGGTGAATGTATAATTCATGAAATCTATTCGCCCCTTTCAAAATGTAATTATTCTTATGTACGCAGAAGGGAATATTGATTATTCTAACCGATTCGTGTCATCAGGATTGGTTATGTAAGTTAGTGTTAAACTATATGTAAATACCGATTTATTTTACGGAACTATGTTACAAAAAAACTGCATTTGAAATTGTTTGGTTTTTCTTTATGAAACGTCCAGAATAGAGGGACGTCTAAATTGTTACTGGTTTAGCCAAAGATGAGCCAAAGTTAGTCGGCTGACAAAAAAGGAAATTAAGTTGAAAATTCCTTATAATTCTTTTTGTTACTGACATTTGTATATTTAATAAATTAAAGTAGGTACAGCAGATATTCAAATATTATTAAAAATGTTGTCTTTATGAAGGTAAATTAAATTTTATAGTCTATACGGTCACTTTATAAAACAATATGTTCTTAACTTTTTTATTAATGAATACTATGAAGGTATTTTAAAAAGCTTTCATTGATTACAGTTGGTCCGTTTTATTCAGAAATAATTCCGATAATTTACACGAATTCCCATTTCGCAGTGCAATATCAATTTCAGAACGCAACTTTAGTGACATAATGGCATTGACCGAACGACAAAAGCGCGCGAACTCAAACGTCAAACCAACCCACCATATGATTCTCGGACTTGGAATTTCGTCTACCTGTTTTCGTAAAAAAAGTGATTTGGTGCTCAAATATTCCACTATTCATTCCGTGCTATACGACTTGGGTTTAAAGTGCAACAGTTTCGTGTTCTCATAACCTTTGCCCAGAAAAAAAGTGTTCGTTGTGACGAAAACCATGTTCTACTATGGGAACCGGCGAAACGGTACGTGGAACCCGTTTGACGATGTTTACTGTGATAGTCGATATTGATTCGATGGGGCGCACTACCCATTGTCATATGCAACCCTCTGTCTTCCTTAACAATTGTATCGGAACTTAAGGGTGGTTTTGGTAACGAAATCTTAATGTACATGTAAGGAAATGATAAGTCGTGGGAATGTTTCGATTAAATTATAATTTTATAAGTTATCGAAATTTATAAAGCTAATTAATGACGTCATTATATAAAGTCCGTTTTCCTCATTTTAACTAAGCTTATAAACACCAGTAGATCAAAAGAATACATAAAATATGTAGATTTTCGTATTATATACCTGTATATTATGTACATGTAACATAGAAATCTCCACATAATTTCCTTAATAAATTTTAATAATTTCACATGGGGCTTGTCAAAATTTCTTGGTGCAAATTTGTGTAAAAATTGCAGATAAAATTTGCACCAAATATTGTTAGTATTATTTATGTTAGTGGTATTTATATGGCTGTTATTAAAAGAAGCTGTTTTCATTACAACCCTTTATTGTCCTATTCATAGAGTGAATTATCCTAATGAAGAATGTGAAGGCTACTGGCTTCACCCTTGTTTTAGGGCTTCAGTAACATTTTAGAACATAATAGAAATGCAAGTGTGGCTTTCTAGTTACTATTATGCCAAAGAACTACTGTTAACTGTAATCATAATATAGATATTACATATTTTGCATTTAAAAGCAGGACTGGGACACTTTGTTTATTTTTTAATTAAAATTTAATTAATTTGTTTATTAGTATAAAACACTTTATTGTTTGCACACCACAGAACATACAATGAACCAAAATCATATATACAAAACAAGTACAAAACAATGTGGCCTTATCGCTACATTATGATTTCTTCCAGGGAACCCATCACAAGAGGAATAAACAATGTACTCAAATAAATATAAAAAAAATATATATAAATTAATTCCACTAAATGACATGTGTTTTATTTAACAGTAAAATTGTAAAACTTCAGTATGTCTTTACACTGAATTAATATTGTAACTGCAAACTATTATTGTTTACAATTTCAATTTACAAACAGATTTCAATTTACTATAAACTTTTATTGTATTATACATACAATACATTTTATTTCAAATTTAGTATCAAAGCATGATATTAACAGGAATTAACGGAGTGTTAATTACATACATGTTTAACTGAATAATATAGTTAATTCATTTCCTGTTATGCCACTTTGCTCTATTAAAAACTAGATTCCGCCCACAACTTCGTCCGCGTGGACAAAAAAAAGGTTAATTTTAATAGAAAAATTCCCATTTACTAAAATAGACGATTTGATAAATGAAGAACCACTCTACCAATTTTGTGTAAACTTCACATAAACCATCTACTAAATAGTCTGAACAAAGCCTTAACGTTTGGTTTGGATAGTTGAGCCCGTTCTTGAATTAAGAAAAAGTTGAAAGTTACAACGAAAACTGGCGTTGATTTTTCTACATATATGTATATACATATATACTAGGATATACAAGGACAAAACTTAAAGGAATTTTGGCATTCTCTACCAGTCAGCCCTGGGTATTGATGAGTATACTGTTGTATTTACTCAATTATCTCTCTCTCTTTCCAGGTTGATAACAGAAAGCTTCAGAATCAACTCCGGGAACAATTCCAAGAAGCGGAAACAGGACGAGGCAGTCAAGACAAACTACAAACATAAAATGAATCCTCATTCCCTCAACTTCAATCACATATCACCTCACAGTTCACCGCTAAACACACCGTCAAAACGAAGAATCCTCGGAGAAATACATAATTCACTACTCAGGCCGGAGTTGGACAGAATAAAGTCACCGCTACACTGTCAAATTGATCGGTTAAAGTCACCGAGTGAGAATAAATCACCGTTATACTGTTCAATTGACAGGTTGTCACCAAGCCAGAATAAATCTCCGTTACACAGTCCCATTGGTTGGATAAAGTCACCAGGCCAGAACAAGTCATCGTTACACAGTCAAATTGGTCGGTTTAAGTCACCAAATACCCAGAATTCACCAAGCAGATCCCCGTTACACAGTCAGGTCAATCGGATAAAATCTCCACTAGCTCAAAATTCTCCATTAATAAGTAGAATCAATTCGATATTCGATCAAAAATCTCCTTTGATAGACCGGAATTCCTCGTCACCAATAACCAGTCGTTTGGCTAAGTCTTCCAAGATCAGTCGGATCTTCCAAGAGAGGACCAAGTTTAAAATGTCCAATAAAGAGAATAGTCCATTCATGTGTGAGAGCTTTGTGAAACTGGATGTGGAAGAAGAGACCAGGGATTGTCCATTTGGGGAGAACTTCCAAGCGCAGAGGATGAATTGGTCAACTACTAAGGTAATTAGTAATAATTATTACAAACTTATATAACACTAGTTTCCGCCCGCGGTTTCGTCCGCGTTGAAGTTTAGTTTGATAAGAAGCAGCCTTCGTGTTATTTCAGATTATAATCTCTGTGCCAAATTTCATCCAAATTGTTTCAGTAGTTTTTGCGTGAAGAACTAACTAACCCACCTACCCGTCCACCGCGTTCACACGTTCCCGTCCCGTCCGTCGTGAAAAACTCACATTTATAATATTAATAGGTACCATAAATTTATCTGTCAAATAAACATTAACACTTGCCCAGAATCGGCAAAAGATTTGCGGGTTAAAATATTAAACTTAGTGTGAAATTTCGGTTTATATTTGAATTGTTACACGCAAAATTACGCAAAAGAAGAAAATTAAACGATAGGTTTGGTTATTCAAGATTTTTTTTCTTTTTACAGCTGGACTTCACAGATGCGCTGCCATCAAGCTTAGCCCATTCCTTTGAGTTGCCCAAGGAAACTGAAAAAGACATCTTCGTGCCCCAAAAAGACCTGAACGACATGGACCCTGACTTTGACACGTTACATGACTTGGAGGAAGAATTTGATGCAGACAACTTCGACGCTTGCAATAAATATGAAATAATATCTACGGACAGTCCAAATATCATATCAAGAGGACGGTCAACATCAAGAAAAGTCACATCCAGCAGTTTTGTCTTTGGGGCACCGTTGTCAGACTCCGAGCAATCAACATCTTTCAACAAGTCAATCACAACGAACCGGATGCTGAACTTTGAGGATGAATCGTTTGAGTTCACTTCACCGGCAACCAAAAGACCATCATCAACCAATGTATCCGTTAAAAAGAGCTTGAAGTTTACTGAAACTCCCACTAAAACATTGAAACATGAACGGAGTGATTCTAGTATTGGATCCATGTCTTCCCCTGGCTCGAGTAAATTGAGATTTCCCTCTGAATCCACAACATCTATGGAAAGTGGCTTCATATCAGAACTCGAAGAACCTTTCCTGGATATAGAGGAGATCTCCAACAGCCCAAAAATGGCAAACTTCAACGAACTCCTATCCGGACAGATTAAGGAAAACTTTCTCCCAGAAACGGATTTCAGTTTAAAAAGGCCTGGATTTCATCGTAGCCTGAGTTACAACCCAGGAGGTTCTAAGGCAAGAGTGTCTCTGTTCTCGATAAAAGAGAGTCCAACAGAGAAGAAGACTAATAAGAGAAGTGTAGACGTGGAATGTGGGTCGAGTAAGAGGAGGAAATCAAACTGCTATAGTCCAGAGTTTGAGGGTACGAGTAGACCTGTGCTACAGCGGGCCTTCTCAGAAAATAATGCATCTATCATGTCAGCTTTAGCAAGATGTAAGTTATAGTTTTTATTTTAATATAACTGGAATAAGTTGCCCGCGTCGGTGTTCCGGTTCGATCACAATGTCCTCAATTGAATAGGCGTTTGCTCAATTAGTACGCTTTACCATATATAGCCAATTCTAGGATTTCTACAGGATCGACGGGTTTCCGTGCCCCTCGAAGCACGAAAGCGTTCCTGAAGATTTTGCCACTAGTCGTCACGCATTCTCCTCGCGCCCTCGCTTTTGCTTGAATTCATAGATCACTAAGTTGTGTGTTGAACACACAGGGTCTATAAACATTTCGATATTAGGCTAATCTTATTTTAACAAGCTTATATTTAACTTGCAGTGTATGCTTGTATATTAGTATGTTAGTATATTTGTTTGTTACGGGTCAAATCTTGCAAGCTTAATTAGACCCACTTCCTCTTACACCACGGTGCGGAATTTTGCATTAAACTTTCATCCTGATGACATTGTATTTTTATGACAAGCATGACCTGAAACTACATTCAGGATTGGCTCCAGACAAGAGAACTCAATGGTTAACAATAAAGTTATGAAATTTTGTATGTTTCTTTGTATTGTGGATTTATAATTAAAGCTTTTGTTATTCAATATTTTTAATAAACCTTGTTTTAATTCCAGCTGCAGTAGACCCAGATCTAATAGGAGACTTCTCGTTACCATTCGCTCTGCCGCTGACCAGCGGAAACCACTCGGACCTCAAGTCCATCTCCTGTGACACGTTGGCTGACCTGCTGCGAGGGGAATATGTCGATACTATCAGCGAATTTCAGGTAATGCACCAGAAATATAATTACTAGGTTCCACACGCGGCTTCGCCTGCGTTGTATGTTGATAAATTTGTGTTATTTGCACTTCTACCTTATCACATTCTTTTACGTCAAAGTCCTCCGTCCTAAGGTTATCTGGAAGAAATCGCAACTAAAGCGATAAGATCGTCTATTGTGTTTTCAAATCTCTCTGTTTGTTATTCGTTCATTATTCCAGATCATTAGCTATTTCTATGCTAAATTTCATTAAAATCGGTTCAGTCGTTTGTGCGTTAATGAGTAACAAATATCCATCCATCCTCACAAATTTGCTTCTTTATAATATTAGTAAAAAATACACGCTCATATTGAGTCGAAGAAAAAATATAGGAAAAAAATACATTTCTTTTTTTTTAACAAATTCGAAAAATTATATAACTCACACCAATTTGTATTAAAGAACAGTTGGACCGAATTTGATACTTTTGTGGTCAACGAATCACTGTCACATCAAAAAGTATTCATTTCATAATGTTATTAGGGGTTTTTTAGTTTATTGTACCCTATTAAAATTAAGTACATATTATATAAAATTGTATATTATTATTACGTAGCCTTATAACATAAAATTCTATTACTTAATAAATATATTCGAAATTAGAAACAGCCTTCGCTTCACTTCGAAAAAACCAGTCACCGGCAAAAAGTAGTTATTGTCGGTCTGTAACAGTTGGACATGTGGTATCGCATACTTATTTATAGATATTGATATCTATAAATAAAAATCAATGCCACTTTTCATTGTAATGTTATAACTCAAGAACGGGCTCACCGACCCAAACCAAATATTTAGGCTTTGTTCGCACTATTTAGTAGATGGTTTATGTGAAGTACACAAAATCGGTAGAGTGGTTCTTCATTTATCACATTGTTTGTATTTGTAAATGGGCATTTTACTGGCAAATTGAACTTTTTTTCAGTCCACGCGGATGAAGTCGCGGGCGGAAGCTAGTCCTCTATAAAACTGTAGTACTTTGCTCGATGGTCGTAATGTAGGAATGGTGAAATAAATTTTCAAATCAGCCCAGTTGATGCAGAGCCTATTCTCCGCTAACAAACAAACAAGAAAATTTTTCTTTATAATATTATTATTAAAAAAGTGTATATTCACATCGTAACAACATTTTATCAACCTTTTCCAGGTGATCGACTGCAGATATCCCTATGAATTTGAAGGAGGTCATATTATTGGGGCCACCAATCTGTACACTCCGGCCCAGATCCAGGGGTTGGTGAGCGAGCCACTCCAGCCGATGGAGGATAGCAAGCGGAGAATACTTGTCTTCCACTGTGAATTCTCCTTGGAGAGAGGTCCCAAGCTGTAAGTTCCAGTGGTCTTTTGGTCTTTTCTGTTCTATTGTAGTCTTTCCTATGGTATTTTATAGCTTGTACTATGGTAATCTGACAACTGAAAAACATACATATACATTTTTAAATATATAGGTATTTATCCATATCCAGTCACACAGAACAAACATTCCTGCTCATCACAGAAAAGTTTGACTTGAGCGGGAAACGAACCCACGACCTTCGGTGTAGCAGTCAGGGTCAGTCACCACTAGACCGACCGGCCGGTC
>DWJZ01008958.1:0-11005 GCA_018249125.1 Asbolis capucinus
CTACATTTTTATTTTATTTTTACATTTTATTTTTATAAATTAATTAAAATCCAAGATATTATAAATTATAGTGTATTCCTATTATTGATATTTTTACCTACATTTTTTATATACATATGATTGAAATGGATAGATATCCCCTCGCTGATATACGTCTCACGGGACACACTGTATACGTGCACGAACTAGCTATAAGAAAATTTAAAATAGTACATTATTGTACAAATGAGTTTATAGGGTCATTAAACACAAGGGCGCAAACACAACACTGTCAGCCCAATTAGATTAGAAGCCCGCCGCGATTAGAAAGTCGAGTATGTAATACTTGCGTTACATAGTTGTTAGGTATTTTTGATAGTTAGATTAATGTAAATTGATTACGCCTATTGATAGGTGACAGATAAAGGACGGAGAAAATTATCAAACAGCCAAAATTAAAACTTCATCAAACGAATTAAAATAAACTTATAAGCCGGATAAATAAAAGCTGCTTGGACACACGTTACTTAATGTACGAATTGAACTGTAATTGGAGTAAAAAGCGCAGGTGTTTAATATACATATGGTATTGCATGCCGCAAAACTATGAGTAGTCGAGTATCTTAAATTCCATTTTACGAGCAAGTGTGTTGAAAATTCCTTGAATGTTATAATATAGGCATTAATTACATAATTATAAGTTCATATTAATCTACCGAGCACTTTATATCTTATTTTCATTATTTAGTATTTTGTATATTAATTACGGGTGGGATAATGGTATTATTAATATTTAATTATTATTATTAGTTGAAAAGGGTGTAGATTATTTGTAAAATTATTTGCATACTAATGATCGTCATAGGGGAGAATAAAAAGCAAAAGTAAATATGCAAAGAAGCCTCCCAAATTGGATAAGTGTCGTAAAAAGTATGGAAATAAATATCTTATCACTAGTTCGTGCACAAGTTTTCTTTAATTTATATCTGTATGAACATTACTATGACTCACCAATTTGATCATCATTAACATTACAAACATTGTAACTATTGATTAAAATCACACTTTTATAATTTTTATACTCACACAATCATTTGAAATGGGTCTGAACCTTACTGAACTGCTAAATAAGGTGTTATATATAGTATGTATAAAATTTAGCCTAACATTTTAAACATTTCTATACTTCTGAAAGTGGATTGACTCGAGTATTTATCAAACTTTTATACTTGTGAGAAAAATTTTATCTTCTAATGTTGTGAATGGCTAAATTTCAGTTACGAGAATTTTGCTCAAAGCTTCAAATATTATATGCCGTTGACAATTACGCATCTTGTATTGCTATAATCAAGAGATATATAATCTATATAACCTATATGTATGTTTAATTTGTTCGAAATACTCATATATGTATTAATAATATTTATTTTGTAGTCACCTACCTATTTGATGTGTCAAGATGTTTTATGGTTAATGTAACTTTTTTATTCCAAAATTTTAACCTTCCTGTGATCGTGGACGTTGCTATAAGTATGTTAAGATGTGGGAACCTCAAAGAAAAATATAATTGTTATTTTGCGTGAGCAAGATGAAATTTATGTGGTGAATAAATTTTTTGTGTATTTTTATATTTGTTTAATTTTATGATAAAAAAAAGTGTAAAATATGTACTTAATAATATTCAAATGTGTACAAAATATCTACAACCATCAGAATTACGATACCTTAAAAGTGTGGTGCCAACTTCGCGTTTATCACAAACTGTTTTTTGCAAATTTTGAGGGAAATAATATTTTTTTCAAACTTCTTTTTTTTGGAACAATATAGAACAAACCAAGAACAACCCGGTACAACTATCAGAATTGCGATAGTTTAAAAGTGTGGTGCCAGCTCGCAAATAGGGTTTTTTTGGATTTACTCCGAAGGTATCACTCTCAGCGTTATGCTATTTTCAAAACAATGTAGAACAAATTGAGGACAATCGGGAACAACTTTCAAAATTTGTGTACCTCAAAAGTGTGGTGCCAACTTCGCGCAGGCTAAATAAATCAGGTTTCGTAGTCCCCTCTAACACTCGTCGACCTGTTGAACCTTATCATTGTATCTCAACCGTTCCACAGTTGAGCTCGGATCTCATCTTATAATATGAGTAATATAGATCATAGTCTACCACGCTGGCCCAGTGCGGAAGTCTATCAGACTTCACACACGTTCAGACCTCTCAGGAGTGCAGGTTTGCACACCGAAACAAGTTATAATTAACTTCGAAAACGTGCACCACTTTTTGAAATTTAGAAGAGAGCACAAGGTTTGAACCCAGGACTTCCCGTTCGAAAAATCAACGTTCATAACCTACAATCACTGCTGTTAAGCCTAATCGAGAACCAACCAAACTAATTGTTAACATTTTAACATTAGGGATAAATCCAAAAAAAATATCATTCTTCCACATTCCTACTTTATAAGGTAGATCAATCTCAAGTTAAGAGCGAAACTTTATAATAAAGTATCTCCGTCTCGTACAAGCGTCGAAAAGTTTAAGATTGCACCGGCGTGGCACAGGATTATTGGCGTTAAATTATTCATTACTTCTCCATTTCTCGTTGCTATATTACTGTCTCGCGTCTTTCTTTTGATACCAAACCACTCAATAGTATTGCCAAAACTTTTTACAGAAAGATTTTTAAAGACCCAAAGAATGAATAACATCTTTGACGATATAAAATAAATATAGAAATAGAATTAATATTTTTTACAAAGTCCATTTTTGAGATATCCCTTTAAGTAAAAAATACATATGACAGGATGTCACATCATTCAATTGTGATAGATTTGTCCTTGATATTTACAGTACGAGTACTACCTTCTACAAGATTACAAACCATATTTCTTCCAAACGTTATTTAATATAAACAAAATTTACTTGACGTTACGAGTATAATCCCGTATCCATATTAGCCCAAAAAGCTTTTCACGCATACATTACATGTTTAAACGAGTACATCGACATAATATCGCAAATTCAGATAAGCCGAACGATCGATGCGGTAACGACATTATCATCAAATTATGACAAATAGCTTCACACACCTCGACTACACGCCGAGGGTATCATCAATCAAACGTACCGTCAGGTTTCATGCAAGCATCATATCGATTAATCAGGCAAAAGCTATTTGAGCGTTGTAACCAAAGCAGGGGAATATGGTCCATCGGAATCTAAATCAAGAGCGAGAATCTCTCGAACTGGCTTAAGGTTAAGCCTGTTGCGCTATAACTGGCTTTGCGCTTGGTGCTTTATCAGTTTTAGGCAACTCTGGGATTTGGAACACACTGTATGGATTAACGTTTGTTGATATACAGTCTACACTATAATACCGAGGACAAAATAAACTTACTACATTTATTTCGTCTAATTATTCGCAGAAATTTCCAGCTCCTGAGCGATTAATAATTTCCCTACTAATTCGGGACATAAAATCCCCAAGTGGAATGAAAATCTGTTCTACTGTTAAGACGTAATGGGTGATCATTTAAAGTTTTGCATTTAACGATCTAAATTTTATTGCTGATCATAAGAAACCAATAAATATAACGAGATTAAATTTAATAGGAGATAACACAGAAGACGTTGATTGTATTAGTGGTGATTGACTAGCTTGTGAATAATTTAATAATTAAATAACCAGCTAAAGTAAGAAAATAAGGTATACTGGGTACAATATAGAAAATAAATAATTCAAATGAATTATTTGTATGACTGAATTGCCTAGTAGAAAGAGTACATTATCAACGTAGTCAAAATCAATTAAATACGCATTATTAGAGATAACTCAAATTTTACCAACTCGTCACATACCGTTTAAAATGGCACCAAATAACAAAGACCAGAGAACAAAAGAACCATCAGAATCAGTACAGCCAGTAAAAAGATATGAAGTGTCTCCTGTTTCTGGAGTCCGTTAAAAACAATATCACAGTACCAGTAACAAACTACCAAAACTTTCAATAGAATTATAAACACAATATAACTTAAATCGGTCGTGAATGTTCTCAGGAGCTCTTTATCTACTGCCCCGAGCCATAAAGCACCCCAATGAGGTTTTAATGTGTCTCTGTCGAGATCGCATGCATTATTCATGTGCGATTGCGAAGAGCGCCAGGGTCGCGGATTTCAGATTCTTTCCATTCCTCAGACTCTTCTGAGATAGGCTAGCGGGAAGCAATATCGAATTTAAACTCCACTTCACGTATCTTCTGAATATTTGAGAATACCTCACCTGAGTGTACTATATATACTGTAGATACTATTTGTTATCAGGATATTTGGTGCACTCTACTTCTCGGGTGAGGTCTTGTCATAAAGAAACATATTTTAATTTAGTTTCGTCCGTGTCTTCACGACACGTTGGGTGTCAAAAAAATGTGTCATTCAAGACTGTAATCATTTCTGTGGCGACTTTCATTCAGATCTTTTCAGTAAGAAAGGCTTGAAAGAGTACACTCTTCTATATCCATCTATCTTATCCTCACAAATTTTCGCATTAACATTATTATTATTAAAATAATTATATATTATTAAATTATTAAAACAGGTTTCCATTACCACTACCAGACGGTCTTTCCACAGTGTCATGGAGTACGAAGGACCAAAAAGGTCAGAAGATTGATAAAAATTGTGAAACAATAAAATTTAAGATTGCTAATACACTTGAAAGTAGATAAACTAAGTAACGATAACATTGAGTTAATAACACAATCAAAACCCATAATTAACGAGGTTACACTGTTAACGCCCCAATCTCATACAATATGCGCGCGTTGTCATATAGGGAATTGAGTTATTGTTATAATTGATTTATCGGGCTCGCTTCTACTTATCAGCACTGACGAACAGCCTCCAATAACAGGAACTCCGCGGTCTTCTTGAGGGTTCTACATACGATTTGATGACGGCCTACCTTTTGAGAGAAATATCTTTTCTGTAAGTGTTAACCCCATTGACAAGTTCAACATTTGGTGCAAAAAATATAGCGTTTCTTTTTCCTGATCCTGGGCTGTTGACACAACCAAAGCTAACGGATCCACAATGCTCTACATAGATGCAATGATTGTACGGTTAACCATCTAAACATATATGGAACTTTTTAACGCATGCCACTTAAAATGTTTTAGGACCAATGCTGGCTCTTCCACTCTTATGGTACATATTAATAGAAACTTGGTGGACGAAGCGTTCGTAGCCCGACATCTTGTGTTGATCCTAAGGATTCTTCTTGATGCTTCTTCAAGTGATTACTTCTTTGTGACTCGGAGGAAACGTAAAGCTGTCATTTCCGATTGTTATTGCCAAGTAACCATAAACCAAGTGCTTTTTCGGGGTCCTTTGAAAGCCTCTCGTGTGTCATAAATAGTTTCGCCACTATCAACTCCACCAATCTTCATTGAAGAAGCGTGATGGAATATGCTCTCAGCTCCTCTGAGAGACCTCAGAAGTATGTCATTGATGGGTAATCCACTTTTTTGGTCGTCGTTATATCAATTCCCTTCATCTATCGCATCACGTATTACTAATAGTCTCACGAGCTCAGCAGTGGAATAATGTTACGCGTTGTAATACGACCAGCTACATTCTAGAATTTTCTATATTCTCGTGATATAAACTATATTAATTTTAAAACTGAAACACGGAGACCACTATGTTGACAGTGTTCACATGTTCTCAGGAATTTAATATTTCATGGGACGGCTGGGATGCACCTAACAGTACTCTTTGTATGCTTCGAGATTTTAAATAGTTTTTTCATTAGCTTTTAGACATGTTTTATAGTCCGTGGTGTTCGGTATTATTTTTACATAATTATTAATAAGCTAATTTTTCGTATGCAGGTTTATTTAGTTGAGATGCCCAACTTTTTTCTTTCCGAAAGGAATCGTTGTATACTAGCTTTTAAAATATAACCTTTCAATGATTACTTCAGGAAAAATGTAATAATAATATGTACTGGTTGGTGTCAGGAGACATAAAGAATTGCACCATTTAATTCCCCCATCCCCATTCCATCATCGACGAGCCGACGCACGGCGAGTATCCATTCCTTCGTCATTAACATCCCGCCAGTACGAACAACGGGCTTCGCCTCGTTTGTTACACCCGTATCGCGAAGGACTGGAATAAATTGCCCGTGTCGGTGTTCCCGTTCGATTACAATGTAAATGTCATCAAGTCAAGTTAGGGCGCTTTACCATCAAAGACTTCATCGCTACTTACCATCAGGTGGCATCGTAACTTATTTATGGTAAAAAAACAGCATGAACATATGTATATCATCAGCCACATATAAAAACACCTCTCAAAAATATCCAATTGAATAAACCTCAACAAAAAAATTAAAAAATAAGACTCTAGAACTGCCTCCCAACTACGTCCCAGGAGACACGTTTTGATTCAATATTCATCAGATGTGACGACTGAAACTAGGACTGGGAATGGAATCAATTTAAAAGCCCATCCTCAAACTTTTCACTTTAATAAGGGCGCAAATAGTATCGGGCATTAATAATTTGGTAACTTTATAAATAGCGTAATCCCTTTATAAGTTATTGGGTAATATCTTTCGAATATTATCCCACAAATTGTTTAACCCTTTCGCTTTATTATTCGGTACCGTATTTTAATCCCTTTTATTGGCAGCGTGTGATGCTACACCATGTTGATGTATAATTAATGGTGAAGTGATTAGTGATACAATTATTTTATCATCATCTTATCACCGCAAATACTTAATATTGATACCGTTACAGATGCTCAAGATGATTACAATAATCTATATCGAAATATGTACTAATAATAAAACTACAACGGTGTCAATTTTGAATTTACGCAAGGAGGCTTTGGATATAGAGAACGAAATATGTACATATATATTTTTTTTGTCTGTCTGTTCGAGCTTCACGCAAAAACCACTGAACTGATTTAGATGAAACTTGGCATAAGCGAAGTTTAAAACCCGAGAATGAATTTAGGATAGATTTTATCCCAGGAAATGTCGTTGTTCCCGCAGAATAACAGGTTAAAATTAGTATGGCTACTCCGAAAGCTCCGACCAATTTAGATGAAATTTAGAATGTTGGTAGCTAACGTTCGTACGAACAATGGTTATAGGATACTTTTTATCCCAGAAAACTGTTTTTTTCCCGAGGGATAAAAGGTTACAATTGGTGTGGCTACTCCGAAAGCAATGGACCAAATGAAATTTAGTATGTTTGTAGCCTATGTACGGACAGTGGTTGTAGGATACTTTTTATCCCAGAAAACAGTTTTTTTCCGGAGGCATAATAGGATTAAATTAGTATGACAACTCTAAAACCTCCCAGCTATTCTTCCGAAGCGAAGTGGGGAATATTTCTAGTATATGTTAAAATACATTTTTGTCTTGAGTTCAAACCCTATGGTGCGCACCTATAATTTTCAAAAACAATGTCCTTTTTAAAATTAATTATCACTTCGGTGAAGGATACCCATCCTAAGTAAACTCACACTTCTAAGAAATCCCCCATAAACTTCTCGAAAGGGTGTGATGTTTACTAATCCACAATTGACCAGCATGGACCATGGCCTAGACCCCCTCACATTGTAAGAGGAGACCCGAGCCCAGTAGTGGGACAGGTAAGGATTTAAATGCTGAATAATGCTATGTTATAACATAAACATAACATAAACATACTGCTCTGCTGATATTTCCATAAAATTTAAAATATGTTTCAATCTATGGATATATGTAGGTTCTAACTTTCAAACTGCAAACAAGAATTAATAATTCGGGATTTCATCAAAATCTATTGAGAGCTGTGAGCATCGAATAGCTACTGTTTCATCCGCAAATGGTTTTATATTTTCTAGTACCAAGTCGCCAGCTTTTACTAAAATGTAAAGTACATTTGAATTAATTTCATTGATCAAACATCAAAAGTAATTTTATAAACAAGTAATTTAATTAAGAAATAAAAAAACCTGACGACAACAATCAAACACTAAGTAATCGGTATTTTGATAATTGGTAAAACTGGTATTTTGGTTATATAACGTATAACATTTTTTGGGGTGGAAAAAAAAACAAATGTAATCCCCATTTGACCTTCATTTCCGGGCGCCATTTTAAAAACGTATATTCCACAATTCTGACGAATTCAACGACACCTCATCACACCTCACCACAATCAACACTTGTCCAACCGTATGGCCAAAGAAATTTACACACATACATACGATACACTCGAAAATATTCCATGTTTTGAACGAGTACGTATGTATATCCGTAGCCGAAACTAAAAGTTAATTCGAAATAATTACATATCCGTAACCGTATCCGAATCCGATATAGTCATAGTCCTATATCCAGATTCCTAATTTCTTATCCATAACATCCCCGCCCAAAATATATTATCAATTCATCGGCCAGGATTCGAAAAGAATGTTTACCATACAAACGTAAATTTTGTATGTGAAATATTATTTTCGAACCACAGGCCGACGTATAGAAAGAATGTTTACCATACAAACTTGTCAATTTTGTTATGTCAAAAATTATTTTCGAACCACAGGCCGAGGTAATGAAAGAATGTTTACCATACTAATTTGTCAATTTTGTTATGTCAAAAATTATTTTCGAACCACAGGCCGAGGTAATGAAAGAATGTTTACCATACTAACTTGTCAATTTGGATATGTCAAAAATTATTTTCGAACTACATGTCGAGGTATTGAATGTTTACCAAACAAACTTGTCAAGTTATTATGTCAAAAATTATTTTCGAACCACAGGCCAAGGTCTTGAAAGAATGTTTACCAGACAAACTTGTCAATTTTGTTACGTCAAAAATTATTTTCGAACCACAAGCCGAGGTACAGAAAGAATGTTTACCATACTAACTTGTCAATTTTGTTGTTTTCGAACCATAGGCCGAGGTATAGATACATATGTATGTACGTCCGTAGGCAACGTGCACATATGTATATGTACAACTATGTATAAGCATCGGTCGCATCGTCGTCGACCAAAATACCCGTGATCCTATCAGGATTTGCTGATGAATGATTGCACTTTGCTGTCTGAAATATCCAAGATAGACTTCAAATTTAATATGAATTCCTTACATTCTACATTTTTGAACAAGAAAGTAAATTAGAGTAAAGTAAAACCGCGGGTATCCATCCCTTCGTCGTATACATTCCGCCAGCGCGAACGTCTCGCTTTGTGTCTTCTTTTATTATGCTTACAACGAAGGACTGGAATAAGTTACCCGCGTAGTGTTCCCGTTCGATTACAATGTAGTCGTCTTCAAATCAAGAGTGAATAGATTTTTGCTGAATTAGTGCGCCTTACCACCCAGACCACATCGCAGCTTACCATCAGACGGGATTGTGGTCAAGCACTAATTTATTGAATATAAAAAAAGAAAAAATATAGATACTAAAAATTGGAAGACAAATTATGAAGTTTATCTTAAAGCGATTTATTGGTTACTAATTGTTCGGTACCTATTATTCTATGTCGACATTCTAGATATTAGAAACATTCCACTTATAACATTTTCATATATTATCAACTGTCATATATCGAACCTTCCTGTACACCCAATACAATCAAAACAAGATGCAGAGATGGTTTTTTTACAACTTCCTCTAAATTATCTACTATCTAGTTTATTTTTATGCAAACGGGTACTCACTATCTGTTTTATTTTACCGATATTTCCACCCAGTTGTATTGGTCATGGTCACGTGACACGTGACGTGATAATCAGTTCGTGAGTACTCGTACGTCTTTAAAATGTTTAGTAACCGCGACTATATTAGTATAGAAACATACCTAGTTAGTAGTTTTTATATCATAGGGAAATGTAATAATTTTTAACTGTTTAACAACATTCACAAAGGAAAATATAACAAAACCATATTATAACAAAGTCATATTACTATGAAAATATAACAAAAAAAAGGTTTAAACCCCAGCTACGAATCATAGAATACGCCAGCCTGATGACTGCACGCATAAATTGTGAACGGTTTCATACCCAAGCAAATTCCAGTTAAAAATGGAACTGGTATAGACTAAAAAGTCGATATCCGGGTTTTAGGTTAGGGGCCTGTGTTTCAGAGACATCAATAATTCCATCTTGCTGCATGGAATTCAGTGAAATCCTCTGGAAACACGGTCTATCACTTTGCTGGATGAAAGCTTTTAAAGGAGCGCAATGTATGACATGAATAGGAGAGAAATAACGAAACTTCTTAAACTCATGGTACTTTAGAATATAACTGAAATATAACACAGTCATCTGGTGTAAACAATTTTCACAAGCGGTTTATATATATTAAAAATCAGAGGAGATAAAGACGACTTTGACGTCAAAATAAAGTAAAGGACAGAAAAGTTATACTTGAGTATTCTTTGCGTATTGGTAATATGCTGGAGAGTGCTAGAAATAAATAGTTATACTTAAAACCAAACATCTTTACAATAATTCGATCTCTATAAATGGAAAGATATGTATGTATATCTGTTTGTAACATAGGGTACTTTTTATCGCGAAAAATGACTGGATTTAAAGTTGTATGGAACTTAATCATAGTTGAAAATAAACATTTTAAACTTTACATTTATGCACAACACAAAAATAAATATTTGTACCTAGGTGGGAATTTTATTTTAAATTTCAACCTAGGTGGGAATTTTACTGTAACTTAATGATTTCACCGACATGAAACGAAATAATTATCTATAATTGTACCCAACCACTGTAAAATCAAGGCCCTCTCCCGTGTTTGTCAATTTGAACGTAATAAATTTGAACGGAATGTCATATGATATAACTAATTAACTGAATAATTTAGGGGGAAGAGTAGCAATTGAACAGGTAAGTAATTCTAGGCTTTTTATCTGATGATTTTATTACCGCACTCCTTAAATTGCGCCATGGGCGAACAGTGCGGAAAACTGGGGGGTGAAGGAAGGGGGTGTAG
>DWJZ01008959.1:0-11004 GCA_018249125.1 Asbolis capucinus
GACTGGACTGTTTCCGTTTGATTACAATGTAAATGTCTTCAAGTCAAGAGTGAATAGGAAGCTCCTAAGTTAGTGCGCTTTGCCATCAGACTTTATGGCCACTTGCCATCAGGTGGGACTCATACTTGGTAGATTGAAACCAAGGTACCATAAAAAAATTATTAACTATTTTTCAGAGCTTGTTATTACAAATCTTAGAAACGGCATAAAGATTTTTTTAATTTTCAACAAGAGGCATTTTTATAATAGCTTTTTTATAATTTGATTCTACAAATTATTATAAACAACTACAGTCCGCCCTCGGCACCATCTGCGTGGTGCCAATGTTGATAAAAAGTAGCCCATGTCAGACCATCAACTATGTATCTCCACGTGTAAAAAGTCAATTCATCGCTCTGTTTCGACGTGAAAGACGGACAAACATACAAACCCAATTTCACATTTTCAATATTGGTGAGGAACCAATTATCTGTTCTCTAAAACTAAAATACATTTATTAAATTCACTATTTTTCAAATACCAGCAGAGTCCTTAGATCCTTGTATGTATAAGTACATACATAAACATTAGAAGTATCAAAAAATAAAACTATAATCGTAAAGGCAAACGTACAATCACACGTACGAAGAGGAAATCAAAAGTCAACAAAATTCCCCTGAAGGAGCGTATATGTTGAAAGCTAAATAACACTATTCTCGCGAATATTATTTAGTTTCCTTGCACTCGGCGCGATGGCGGAAGCAGAAATAGTGAGCCGTCTGCGACGCGTCGCAGGTTATTTTCGAGCGCGATTGTACTAAAAAATATAATAGCGGATGCGGTATTTTTACAACAAATTTTATAGAAAAGATAGATCGTTTTTATCAAAATTTAAAAAGTTAAGATATTTGTAGGTGGTATTACCACCCACGTCTTTTTATTCCCGATACAGTAGACTCAAAAACATTTAATGAAAACTCATATGGACAAATGAATTTGAATATAATTGATATTTTGAATAGATTAACATATAATACAAGAGTATGACAATGACAGAGACGTATGGGAAGTATTAGGTTTGCAACTGGTTGGCAACTTCCTAATTCATGCTACATGCAAATTGACAAACATTTTTTGTTTACTAAGTTTAAGATAATATTTTTACGAAGCTGAGGTTTGATTTTTTTCTTTCTTGGGCAACAATTGGGCTATCTTCATCATATACGACGTGCAATGGTCATCTGCCTGCTGTATCAAAAACTATAAAATATAACAACTATTTATAAATAAGAAAAAAAATGTACAACATTTTGACAACCCTAACCCTAACCGTAATTCCCTTTCACAAAACAGGCGAAAGTTGATGCCTTTTTTCGATTGATGAACTGTCACACTGGCCACAGTAATGTTCAAAAACATTCGTATGATTAATTTTCCTAATTAAAACCTAACGCCTTTTATTGAGAAAACTCATTCATTTCATCCGGTGAAACCATAGAGTAGCAAACCTCATTTAGTCATTACCCTTTATGCAGAGTGGGTATTAACTTTTTGCTGTAATAGCTTCTGGTTTTACTGTAAGCGTTAAGCTTTAAGCGATCTTGCTGCACACTCACATAGTAAAATCTGCCCTTGCATTGACAGTTCGACAGTCGCTTGACAGGAAAGATGTTTATGGTCGTGGTTGGTCGGCACGTATTCAAGAGGTTCAACAATCACGGTGAGAAAGTGATGCAGGTTTGTCTTCTTTTATGGTTTAAAACTATCCATTAAATACGTCCAATGTAAACAATTGCTATAGATAAATCAAAGTATCATAATGAATGTGCGTTTTCTGATCAACTGTTCTCCATTTTGTTTGTATCTTAGTTGGATTATATGTTTTGAAATTACAATACGAAACAACAGCAAAAGGTAAAATATTTTTATGCAGAGACCGAATGAAGGTCAAAATAAGATATTATTTAAATAAAAAAGTTTCCAAACTACAATATAAATATATTGTAGCTATTTCTCTATGCTTTCACTCTGCACTAGATTATTTATACCTTAAGCGAACAAGCTAACGAGTCTCCTGACGGTAAGTGATCACCGGCGTCCATGGACAAAAAAGTGACGATTCTTTAAGCCGGGAAGAAGAAGAGCATCGATACATCCTTGAAGCAATAGGGGTCAATAATGAAAAAAAAATTAAATATAGCGTCATTAAATTATTCGCTTAACACACTTCGCCGCCAGTGCGACACATTCACCGTTGTCTTTTTATTCTAAGATATTTAAGAATGTGTACATTGGTGTATTATGCGATGACCTTAATGAGAGTACATTATGACTTTCCTATTAAGCTTTGGAGCTTTTCCCAGTGTACTAACGGTCTCTATGCGGTTAGTTTTTATTGAGAAGTGCTCGTGATATTTACGAAAGTGTGGATGATGTGTTTTTGCACTGAAAGAATAATGATAACAAATATCACATCTCATACTATACTAGAAACTGCCGTCGCTTCCCTTTAAAGAAGCAGTTACCTAAAAAAGTAGTTATTGTGACATAACAGATGTGGTGGAGTTGTACATATTGATGTCCTCTATAAAACTATAGTACATCACTTTGCTCTGTTGTCAATAATTTCTGTATAAGCACCTATCTTTATTTTAGGTAGGGATTTCAAACAAATATACTCAACTTTATACATGCATGTCTGTATGTACGTCCATGGATTTCTCCATAACTACTTTCCGGGTTTCACATTTTGATATTTATAAATATTTTAAAATATATATTTTTTATAATTTTTTGCATCTCCTCCATTTTTCTTAATACATCCTTACCTCAGTGCGAATAATACTCACAAGATTGTAAAACAGGAAGTGACGTCTTATAGTGTTACTCTTGTACCCTTCGAGAATACTACAGATATGCGATATAGCTTATGGCCCGCATGGGGCACAATCTTCAGCCCAGTACTACAGCGAAGTAGGTCACGTTATAAATTAATTTATTCACTATTTGCGGCCCGTCTCGGTTTTATTTTCACTGCGCAGGGAGCCGACTGGGCATTTCAGTAGAGTTGGCTATTTTTTACATTGCAAGCCCACCTCACATACTAATTGTTAACATGTGCGGTTTTATTATTAACTACGTAGGGAGCCGACCGCGTTTAAGTATAACTTCTTTTTTACACGCCCCTCTCGCACTTTTAATAATGTCGCACATAACTTATATATAAAATTAGAGGTGCGCGCAGGATTCGAAGCCGGGACTAATGTGCCAACAGGCCATCATCGTTAAAACAGTTATAAAACGGTTCTTTAACTGGATTTATAAGACACTTAATTAACCACCTAGTTTGCCCTTTGCTAGTAGCCCTAAAACTACCTGACGACACCCGCGTGATGGGCGAGTGTACAATATTTTTTGTAGCGAACTAACGCCTGTGAAATAGCTGAATGTTGTGTGGGAAAAGTGGACAACCCTGTCTCTACTACCTGTGCTCGCGACTTCGTCCGCGTGAAATTAAAAAAAAATCTTATTGTTCTACGGTAAATTACATTTTATAATTCTAAAATAAATGCTTAGGTTACTACTTTTTATAACATCTATTTGCCAGTGAATGTCCCGTCAAAATTAGTCCAGACGTTCCAGAGATTAGCCGGAACAAAGAGACTGAGAATTATTGTAATAAAAATATATTTTCGTGTTCCGTCACGTTATTAAAGTAGATACGTGGATAAAAATTGCCTATGTGTTATTCCAGAGTACAATCTTGTAGTATCTGGTGCCTAACTTCATTCAAGCCCATTCAGTAGATTTTGCGCGAAGGAGTAACATCCATCCATCCATGCTCACAAAGATCCACATTTATAATATTAGTAGGACTTGTTTCCGCCTGCGGCTTCGCCCGTAGAGTAAAATGATAAAGAGTGGCTTATGTTTTACTCTAGACTTTATCTGAGCCAAATTTCATCCAGATCCGTATAGTACTTTTTGTTTGAAAGGTGAACATCCATCCATCCATCCATCCTAACAACCCCTTATAGTATTAGTAGTAATAACGTATGATGTTGGAGTCTTTAAAGGAGAAGTGAATAAATAAGTTATTACGCCCAACACCTTAACCCAAGCATTAACTTATTCTATATAAAAAAGAGAATCTATTTCTAGATTATTAGTATCTTAACACTTTTAAGATTATTCCAAAATTAACCTAGAAATAATTTTTCAAAAACAACAAGTGATATATTTTAATTTATTTGCGACGAAAGAAGACTTTTTGCTTACAACAAAAACCTATAAGAGTCGTTTCCCGTTTATTTTTTCCTGTCCGGACTCCACTCGCCTAGGGTTCTCAGACATAATAAATAGCCGTGTGTACAATCAGTCCAATTTAGACTCTCTCGCCCTAGATTTAAAGTTGAAAATAGATGTAGTCACGGTTTTTTTTTTCACCAACACAAAATATGTCTGTCCCTAAAGATTTTTTTTTCGTAATACGATACAACTTGTACCGGTATTAGAAAACGTTTGTTTGTGTTCTGGTTTAACGAGGTAAACATATTATTTCGGGTTTAAGCATGTGTGATATTACGGTAACGTAAAGGGGTAGGGTTATCGTAAATATAGAAACGACCCCGAATACGAAAATAAGATGGGGTGAGTGAGTTAATAACGGAATACAGTCGAATATGAAATTGTATAAATAAATAAATATACATAAATATATCTTTGGACAACTCACACACGGCCATCTGATCCCAAACTAAGCGTTAGCTTGTGCTATGGTGATTAGATAACTGATAAACATACATACATATATACTTTTAAAAACATACTTAAATAGATAATTCTATTACACACCCAGACATACAGAACAAACATTAATGTATAGCTTCGACTGGAATGTGTTCAGACCGCAGACAGACAGACATATCCCTTGTAACAACACTGAACAAAATCCAAAAAACTTAGTTTTTAGTATCGACGAAAAACTTTTATTTCAAAGTTATATAAACGTTATTGAGAATGTTCCGATAATTTATGATAAGAATCCAATGACCATTGCATAACTAACATACAGATATACAAACATACACTGCATGTTAAATAAAAGCTTGTAATAAAAAAGATTATTTCGAAAACGGTGCTCTTTACTTGAGACAGTAGACTCGGCCGAGTACTCGGTACCTATAAACATCATTTTTACATTTATCGGCTCTCTCGGCCTAGTACTAGATTTCTGACTCGCCACTACACTCGCTACGTGTAAGCAACTCACTCGTGAGTAATTTTGAATCGACCAATCGCGATGCAGTGTAACACTTCCCCCAGCTCCGACCCTCACCGTTTTGACTGAATTTTTGGTCGTTGAATACTCTTCTCACTGCGCAGGCCGCGGGAAAACGTTTTAAAATAACTGATCATCATATATTATTCTTGGTATCCTGTCTGTATCAAAAGGAACCAGTTATGCACTAAGATAAGCCAGTAATTCAATATCTCGGAGATCCAGTGTGGTTTAGCTATAAGTTCTCCAAATTGCGTTATAGCCTAGTCCAGTTAATTAGACGTGACAAGGATAAATCCAACACCATGCGAATAACATCTTTAAAGGGTTTTGGGGCAAACGAAGAAAGGGTATTTGGTATCTTTAAGCCAATTACTTTAATTTACACATTTTTTGGATTTCTAGTAGAATTCGTTGAATTTTTAAAATGTATTTTTTTTATTAAATGGGTCCTTAGTAAGCGTCGCAGCAATCGAAGAAAACCTTTCTTTAATCTGGTCCTAGCTTTTAAATCAATTAGCTATTTTTGGCTTTTCAGCGCTTAATTTCATATTAATATTAATATAACAACGTCACTAATATATTTTTGTGGCGTTCAAGCCACCCAGGATGCATGGTATTCTTTGTGGGTAAGGTGTACGCACATAACTTAAAAAGTTGGAGGCGTGCCCCAGAATTTGAATATAGAACTCCCTTCAAGAGACCAGCGACCAGACTACTGGACTATCACTGCTATAGGTTATAGTTAATATAATAAATAAATATCTTTGGACAACTCAAAAACGCCCATTTGACCCCAAACTAAGCATGGTGATCAGACAACTGATAAACATACGTATACATTTTTTAATAGATACTTATATAAATATTTACAAACAGACACACAGAACAAACATTCCTGCACATGACAGAAAAGTTTTACCTAGGTGGGAATCGAACCCACGACCTTCGCTGCAGCAGTTAGATTCACTAACGACTAGACCAAACGGCTGTCAATTGTATATAATGTAACCAAAATATGTATTGATTCTCCATTCATTGCAGTATTCCTGAACAGCAACTCTATAAAACTTGGCGATACACTGCCTTGCGTACTTCGGGCTTAATAACCAAGCTAGGGAGAGGAAGAGTCGCTTGGAATATCGATATTGCAAGTCCCTCACTAATTCACCCTGACGGGCCCGCAACCAGACACCTATGAGAGTTTGTACGTCAATAACAATCTTATTGGATACTGTGACACCAATCTAGAAGGTTCTTGGAAATTGATAAGCTACTCGGCTGTTTTGATGTGATAAAAGATGCCTATACCAGCTATCACTGGTTTCGTAATGGCTTCAACCTATTATTGGACTAGTATTGAGCGAGGGTTACTTTTTGTGACTGAGGAGGGCTGGAGAATACTGCACCACGCTGCTCCAGTGCGGCGGATTAGGGGAAGTATTAACTCCTAGACCACTAGGTCAACCCTAATGACACAGTTTTCCATACCGCCTAATGATTTTAAATGTTAGGACCATGCCTCCCGAAACACAAAAGCTCCACAGTCCATCCACTTTCCGTCAGCACTTGTTGCTTAACTAAACCAATCAATCAAAACCGACAGACACCACCGCGCTCCAAACGCATCGATCTGACCCTATCAAAGAAAACTTGTCAACTGATTAGACACAAGCCGAGTCAACTCACAGAATGACCAACGAACCAATGCAGAAGTTAGATAATTATGTAAGCGAGTTAAGACTTAACTGTTAGTTCACAAAGTCTTGTTAGTACCGTAGTTGGTGATACCAATCTTCCTAAGTAGATTGGGAATGCAAGGTAAACCCCTAACTCAATATCGTATACAGTTAAGCTATGGGTGTAACCCCGTTTGTTCGAAACGGATCGGGTTCAATCGGACGAATCGTGCCGTTTGAACAAACAAATATTAATTTGAGCAATTTGAAAGAGAAGTTTCTTACTTGATGGTAAGTGGCGATGAAGTCTTCGATGGTAAAGCATTAACTTAGCAAAAGCCTATTCACTCTTGGACACTTAATATTTACATTGTAATCGAACGGGAACATTGACGTGAGCAACTTATTCCACTCTTTTGCGGTACCAGTAATAAAAGGCTAAGTGCATCGTTCGTAGATATATGTAGCTGAGTGGAACCTGTTGACTTCAACTCTATATATGTATATGATGGCAATACATTCTGCCGCTCTTCTTTAATTTTAAATTAAAAAAAATTACAAATATGTAAGAAACTACAATAATTAATAGACATTATTTTTCTGATGTAAGGTTATGGTTTTATTGTATTATTCTTTACTTTTATAAAATTTTATGTAACTTTATATTCAATGTATTCCAACACAGTTTGTGAAACAATACATTGTATAATTTCATAAAATAAATTTATAGATGTAACTTCATTATCATTGTATTTCAATACAATAATTGCCTATATTCTTGCCAATTAAATAAATAAACAAATATTACCCGGAGTCACGTTCATTTTAAATTTTACTCGTACATAGCGAAGTAAAATTATGTTGTCAAATGGGGTGTGGCCCTAAGCCAAGGATGCAGGGCTACAAGCAAGCCTCAAAATGGTGTTATTGCAGAGACGCCTTTGACTTTACTAATTTAGAATAAGGCGCGCCACACCTCTGGCCTCAGCTAAGGCAGATTATATAATACAAAGGAATTATTATTCTGAAATGTTTTTTAAATTATGTAGACATTTCATAGAGAGTTATCTAAATGTTTTTCTATACTCATATTATAAGAAGAAAGATTTGATTTTTTGTTTGTTTATTCGTTGAGAATAAGCTCGGAAGCTACTGGGGCGAATTGAAAATCTCTTTTGCCATTAGAATCCTACATTATGCTTGATGAAGCGAAGGAAGTTACTAGTAATAACGTTTACACACTCATACCTGCCGCACTAATATTCTCTGCATCGGTGATATGGGCAACTGTACAAATAAAACGTATAACCCGAGAACAAACATTCATCTTTCATATATCCGGGACTCTCGCCTTGCTGGGTCATTACCAACTAGCCTACAACAGTTCAAAATCTTACTAATATTATAAATACGAATGTTTTTAGGTAGGTTGGATGGATGGATGTTTGTTCATCTTTCATTTAAAAACTACCAAACAGATTTGAATGAAATTTAGCTAGTCCGAGACTCGTATATGTATGGCGGAAAAAATCTGCAAAACTACTAAATATAAGAGTTTAATACTGCAGTTGTCGGTATTTATATAGTTTCTCAAATAAGTAAGTTGAGGGATTTTCGGGTGAAATCAATTAATTATGATTTAATTTTCGAATCCGATATTTTGTTAAGTTATTGACAGTATTAAAAAACATGGTGTTATGTCTCACAGTAATATTTTATTTCGCTGGGTGACGATGTTACTACATAAACACCGAACGAAGCTCGACACGGCAGCTATTATAAATTTAAATAAGTACCAACAGATCGGCCAAGTTACAATTTTATTACCAGAATAAAATTTTCAGTCCAGAAATATAGGACAGGTTTGTAAGAAAATTCATATTCATCAAAATTTTAATGAGTCGACCATAGCGCTTTTTCGCCGGAATTAAGTAGATAGGAGAAATTTTCTTTGGGGATAACTTCGGAAAAAAACATCGAGACGAAATTAGCGGACGACGATTTTAAGGAAAATGCATAATTTAAAGTTTACATCGCATTAGTCGTTTTCTTTAACACAGTCAACGATTTAAAATGCAAAATTCACTCGTAGCTCGCGAACTGTACAGGTGTACGCTAAGAATGGGTCCAGTCGTTACAATGTCTACGAATAAAAGTGTGTTTAGGACTTTGGCAAGTCTTGTTGAGTTCGTTTTTTGTTTTAGAAGACTACCCTCGCTTTGCTGCGGTGTAGCTAATGGCCGTAGACAGTATTAGAAGAAATTTCAAAAATATCCAATAGTTCTTCTTTTTCTCCCCGTCCTTCATCAATCTTCCTCCCCATTCTTCTTTCTCCCGTCCCGAAGTGGCATGTTGTTGGTGTGTCTGGGGTCAGGTGCTGTCGTTATTGATACCAGTTACTGTAGCAATATACTGCTTCCCTTCTTTCTTTCTCTTCCCCGCGTACGTGGGTCTATTGCTTTCTTCCTGGCAGGCAACACGTTAGTAACACCTCAGTCTGGTCTAATAAATGTACACGGGCGGCGGTGATCACTCACCATTAGGTGACCCGTCAGCTCGTTTGCCTGCTTATCACATAAAAAAAGTTTTTAAGTATATCCCTTACATACAAACAAATATTTCCTCTTTAAAATATTAGTGTAGATTTGATGTTTTATTTTTTGTTTTGTGGCAAATTAAAACTTAATACAAATCATAAAACATCTTTTTTATATTATAAAAACGAAGTTTACAAGGATGGATGGATGCGGTGAAAGAATATTTGTAACCTCTTTCACGCAAAATCTATTGAACAAATCTGAATTAAATTTGGCACTAAGATAGATTTACGTCTGTAATAAAACATAGGCTACTACAAAACCACGGGAATAAACTTGTTATTCACAATCAAAAAAACCAAAATCGACGCACACTCAACTTACGCATAAAAAATGTAGGCTACGCACATGCCCTAACCGGGAATCGATCCCGTGCCAGGCGGCGAGGCCTGTCAAGTGCGGTAACAGAATACCGAAGCCATTCGAGGCAGGTGATAGCGTGCCGGGGCAGGCTGACAGCAAAAACATATCAAGAAAAAAACGTTAACGTATTGTGATAAAATAACGGACTTAAAAAAATATATCACTTGTGTTATTAGCATTTTTATCGTATCCTACTACCCACTTGTTATAGATGCAAGTTTTTGGGGATGGATGGATGTTTGTACACGCAAACAGTACCAAGTGGTTACTATAAAAAGTAGCCTGCGTATTACACTAGACCATAATCTAGCTCTGTGAAAAATTTCATCAAGATCGGTTCAGTAGTTTTTGCGTGAAGGACTAACAAACATCCATCCTCACACTTTCGCATCTATAATATTAGTTGGATTTATATAAGATACTGATTTTACAACAACATACATATTTTATGAAGCAACCTAAATGTTATTTTCCTAAATTGTCACTTCAGTTAATCGTTAGTTACTGGAGTACCGTTCACTACGAGATAGTTACTATTACAACTAGTAGTTTTTATTATACGACAGTAGTATATGAAGACATGACAGATGACGGCTGACAGTTGACTTTTGACAGATAAGTGAAGTGACAGTTATGACGTATCATTTATTTTTAACGATTTCTAAGGGAAGGTACACTTCACATTTATTTAGTTACTATACCTAAAAATATACTGAGTGCCTTGCCAATTATAGTGAACCATGATTCAATATGTCGGGTAGCAAAAACCTATGTATCTATTAAAATTAAAAATTATTAAACAGAAATTAACAAAATTATATGAGCGATAGATAGATAGTAGTACATAACAGTAGATTGTATATTAACTAATATAGCTCAAGTATAAAGTATAAGTATAAATATATGTAGTATATAAGTATAAAGTATAAGTATAAATTGTTACTAACCCAATATGGATATAGCCTATGGTGATAGCCTAGTGGTTAAGAATTCGGCCTCCTACTCGGAGGGTCCGGGTTCGAATCCCAGGGCGCTCACTTCTGACTTTTCGGAATTATGTGCATTTTATGCATTTAAATGTCACTCGCTATAACGGTGAAGGAAA
>DWJZ01008960.1:0-11003 GCA_018249125.1 Asbolis capucinus
AATCAGTTGGCTGATAACTTCTTCAACTCCTTTTTACGACTAGCATGGTCTTTAGCTCTAGGTTGGCTTATCTTCGCGTGCGTTGATGGTAAAGCAGGTAAGACTTCGTTTTTATTCAAATAGATTATTAAAGTTATTAGTAATTTTGGTCTTAAAGTAATAAGTACATAATTACAAATGATCTGATTTTACAAGACTATTGAAAGTAACGCAAACAATGAAATAAATTGAGTTATATTAAATTAAAGAACATAATATAAAATAATGAGCTAAATCTAAGAAGAACTAAACATGTTTTAAATTTTCAGTAATATCAAAAATATAAAGGGTTTTTACAATTTTTTCTTACCTTGTATAAATAAAACTGTTTTCTTCCAGAACCAATTAATTGGTTTTTATCACTTGGCATGTGGAAGCTACCAGCTCGGATCTCTTACGCTATGTACTTGATTCATTATTCTGTTATGGTGGGTTTCTACGCATCTATAGTATCACCTATATATTTCACAGTACCAACTATCGTAAGTACCCTTATAATAGTTTATTGTGAGTTAATATATGTAAATCTTGTATGAAATAATGAAAAAATCTTTGAAATTGTTTCAGTTGTTCAACTTTATGGCATATTTATTTATAACGATGATATTGTCTTTCTTTGTGACATTGTTGGTTGATTCGCCATTCGCAACACTATTCAAGATCTTGTTAGGAGGCGGTGAGTGTTGTAACGTTGTATATCATAAAAGATTAAAAGTTTGAAAAATATAAGCTGACTAAGATAGACATAGAAATTTATGTTATGCTAAGGATACTGTAGTTTTACTAGTACGTAAATACCAATTTTAAGTTATTCGTTTCTTATGTTTTAAACTTTCTTACACAGGTTTCAAAAAATCACAATCCCTAAGTAAAGTAAATGGAAACAATCCAACTAAAGATAGGAATAATATAGGTGCCTAAGTTCTGAAGCATTGAACAAATGAAGTTAATCCTGCCGAATTGAAAATAGATATTAAAGGGCGATGGTTCGAGCTGTGGCGAGCATATCAAAGAGACTTATTGATAAATAATATATGTAATTCAGACATTCAAAATCAACGAGGGAAATATACGAGTAGTATGCTAGAAATTGCTCTTGCTTCGCTTCGGAAGAAGATTTGGTGAAAACTATCCAATAATCCTTCTTGTCATATATCCTATAAACATGCACAATTGTGTCTAAAGTGGTCCAGTGGTTTCAGAGTTGCCATACAACTTTCAACTTATGATCCCATGGGAACAGATCAGTTTTATGGGATAAAACCTATCCTGTAATCATTCTCGAGTATAAACTTCGATTTTACCAGGTTTTATCTAAATTTGTCCAATGGTTTTTGCGTGAAGCTCGAACAGACAATAAATCCAAAAAAAAACATTTTTGGGTCGGTATATCGATAACAAGGCCTCTCTGCATCAATATTTTCAAAAAATATTTTATGTACAGAATTGACCCTATTACAATTGTACGAGTATTATTAGTATAGATTATTGAATGTCCGAATCGTATTGTATAAAGAGTACAAATATTCAGTCTTAAGTAGGAATATTATCATAAATTAAATATTATTAAGTAGAGAATAAACAGTTTTAATTTTAGTTTGTGTGTTTCATTTAAAATTAAGTATAAAGTGAAACTACCTACTTAATATGCATATTTTCAATACTAATTTATCATACAGATTTGGTATCACATAATGATAATTCGAGTAATTTATCGATTCATATATTATTGACATAACATAAAGATTAAATTAAATCAATTTACTTTATCAATTTGTTAGTTAGATAGTTTTCAAGTTACCGATAACGGTAAATATAATTTTATTCACACTCAGTTCTGTTATCATAATCGAAAATTATAGTATATATTATTTACTATATACTATAATTATATACTATGATTATAAAATTATAGCATATATTATTTCGATTATGATAACAGAACTGAATGTGAATAAAATTACATTTTACTCATATGTATCTAAACGCTACTTGCGCTGCAAGTAACCGATCTACAATGTTTTTTTTGTTACAAACCTCTGAAGAGTTCCTGGTGGTGGTATACATGCTGTGACAGGTGGTCGTCTCTGTATATCAGTTCTGCCAGCAGTCACTCAGCGGGCGCACCTGGAAGGTCTGCTGATATTAATTTTTCAGCATTTTTCGTTTCTATGATAAACACTATACTATACATTCTTCATAAATTTAACTTGGTAAGGCTTACAAACTGAAGAAAGAACTTGAGGGTAAGAGAGAAGAGAAAAACTTAAGAGTAAAAACGTCTCGTTGTTTCTCGCGACGTCATATCAATTTTCGACCAAGATCTGACGTTCTTTACGTTACGTTTGTCTCTCACCTCTCGAGATATCCAGAAGATTTTTCTCACGAGGGAATCGGAAAATATTTTGAAAAAAAAACAGGAAACCACATGTCCACGAGGTACCAGAAGTAATAAAGTTAGAAAAAAATAAAAACAGAACTAGCTAAGAACTAGAAGACCGGAAGACCAACTAAAATTCACTATCAGAATTTAAAAAAGTAAAGTCCCGCAGGAACCACAAGGAATCACGTAAATCAAGGATTTCAGGAGACATTCAGGACAAACCGGAAGCCACACACGACCACGGAGCACTCGAATTAACACCTTGTCAAAAATTAAATAACAACAAGGACTAAGAGACTAAAAGATAAGCCAGGATCCGTTTACAAACTTCAGGAAAATTTAAGCGAAAATAAGAATCCCCAGTCTCCTAGCTTCCACCCTCACCCTTAAACAAACAGTCAGATATCTCCGAACTATAAGCCCCACCAGTCAGGTTAGGGCTTGCAAACAGAAAAATCCATAAAGAAAGTAAGAAGTTTAGCCTCTGCTGCTCTTGTTCCTCTCAATTGAAGTTACCATCCGCTAGTGGCTTTACAACATCCCGAATTAACTACTAACTCTGGAATAAAATTCAAGCAAACCCACTCACGCAACCAAGAAGACCAGCCCGGGGCAGAGAATCAAAGTCCTCCACAAGAAGATGCACCAGCAAACCACCCTAACTGCATCGGAATTATCAGCAACTGAGGTCACGGAAACGATCTACAATGTTGAGCTCACCAAATTAATCTTTTATAATTAAATATTATTTAGTAGTTTTCCCCTAATTCTTCCATGTACATGTTCGGACAATAGTCCCAAAAGTATATTGGTTGGTATTATTGACAGCAATGTATGTATAATAAAATTGCAAAAATCATCTAAAGTGTTCTAAAGCTTTCTTATAACACAAAATTACAAGCCATGACCAGTTAAAGACAAACCATGGCACAGGCGTTTTGCAAGTGTGTGTTATTCATAGTGATGAATAAGGATGAATGAATAATCCATGAAATACATTAACTGAATTCAAACTAATTACTAATGTTGAGTTGCAAACTTCACGTTAATAACAAATTAGGGTTACATTACAACGTATTACTATCACACTAATATAATTGTATCTGTTGGTATATTATGTTGCAGTGAATGTGTGTGTCAAAATTTTATCCAAACTGATCTCAAAAATAATAATATTTTTATTTGTTCTTCCCTGTACATAGATTTTATATCAGTTCCTTAATAACTATAATAAACTCCATTATGACGAAAACGGAATATATTTTTAATGTTAAAGACTATTTGCAAGGCAGATTTTCGTTTATGATTGCTGAGAGACCGTCGATCTCATTTAAGACAATTATTTAAAAGATACTATTAAAATGTTCACTAAAGGGTTTATGGTGTGGTTTTAATTTTATATTTATTACTAATATTCACGCTCTTATGGACTTAGATTGAGATTCGTATAGATACCCTTTTGATAGGCAGTTGCATCAAGATGTGCTGGATTCTGAATCATCAGAGACAATTGGTTTATTTAACAACAAATATTGGATTATTAGCAAGATGTAAGTGATTCAACCATTGTCCTAACTGCTTTCATTTTTACATAAGACTTGAATCATAAAAAAAAATATATTTAAAATTGTTAAACTATTAACATTTTCAGTTCTTGATTCTGGGCTTACAGTTCCGAGAGGAGTTAATAGGAAATGTTATGGACTGCTAGCACTAGAAAAATGTTGGTTTGCTGTACTATTTCTGCCAAACCAAGTACCTAGTCAATTCCATTCCTGTTTATTTGACAATTGATGATCATCAAATACAGATGCAATTCGTTAAATACCCTCTCGGACTGTAGTTATAACTTCGCCTAACATTGTTTCTTCATCTATTCAACTTACATATTAATTTTAGACGTCCCGAAGATTTTGTTAATTCCTTTAAATTTTATTATGTAAATACATCAACAAGAGGTTCGCCATTCATGGTCTGGATGCTTTATGGATACTTGATCCATCTTTGGAAAATAGATAAAGTGAAAGTACCCAAAGTAAGTAAACAGGTTTTACTTATAAACGTAAATATTTTACATATTAGAAAATAAGTATTTTATATAAGTTTAACATTAATTTTACCTGGTCCCGAGTGCTCTATTCTATTACAAATGTTGATTTTACTCAAATTAATTGTTAGAAGTATTGTAATTCTGATGTCTTTGCTAAGAGCAGAGCTTTAATGCTATATTTGTGTGTTCAATGACTCATCGTAGTTTGTGCTCGAGGCATTTAATTTCGTTGAGAGAATACTTTGTTTTAGGAATTTCGATTACAGTGCAGACCTAGCGTTTAGGTTCATGGTTCATGATAAGAATTGTCTATTCTAGAATGAAATCACTTTATGCAGTTACAACAAAGAAGTAAAATAAATTTCATTAAATAAAAATTATTCTGCTGTACTACATGATATTAACCACAATCAGGCAGTTTTCAAGCAAAAGTTTACGTCGTTAGTTTTGGGACGTGTTTTATTCCTACATGAATTATCAAAATCAATTTATTTACACAGGATGCATGAGGAACTTATACCAAATATTCTACTAATATTATAAACGCGTAACTCTTTAAAGATGAATAGATGTGGATGGAAGGATCATCCATCATTGTTCTATTTTTGTTACTCTTTCACGCAAAAACTACTGAAAGTTCAATGCTATTTCTGCTATCATCTGAATGAAATATTGGCACAGAGATAGATTACAGTCGAGAATAATATAGAGGCAACTTTTTATCAACACACCATCCAGGCGATGCTGGCTATTTTCTCTTCAGAAAAGCTGAGGAGATAAAGTAACAGGCCAGAAATTTTGATTTGAAGTTGTGACGAAAGTTTTTCTTCTGTGTTCCTTATTATCTATGCTAGCAGTATTGTATGTTCTTCTATAGCAATGACATGGGACAATCAATTGGCTGATAATTTTTTCAATTCAATTCTTACGACCAGTATGGGTTTTGGCTTTAGGCTGCATTATACTTGCCTGTGTACAGGGAAGAGCAGGTAAGAATTTTAATTAATAAATAAATATCTTTGGACAACTCACACACCGCTATCTGAACCCAAACTAAGCGTTAGCTTGTACTGTGGTGAACAGACAACTGATAAATATACATATATACTTTTAAATATATACTTAAATATATATTTCTATTACACACCCAGACACACAGAACAAACATTACTGTGCATCACAGAAAAGTTTGGGCTGGGTGGGAATCGAACCCACGACCTCCGGTGTAGTACTCGTAGTCAGGTTCACTAACCACTAGACCAACCGGTGTGTCAAAATTGTTTGTTTAATATAAGTTTAGAATTTAAAATACTATATTTTTGTTTATACTTACAATTATTTCTTAGTTGCCAAAATTATCATCAGGGTTTTATCAATATTATCAATGTAAATATCGTTCGTAACAATCAAATGAATTAATTGAGAATAATCCCATATTTTTAATTCAAACTTATCTTGGTTTTCTGATACGTTACTTTTGTACTATAAACGCTAAAATACATGTATTAGGTAGATATGTAATCGAATCTGAAATAGATAACAGGTAATTGGGTATTTTACGTTAAATCTATATTAATTGTGTATAGCCAAAATCCGTACACGGAAATCATTTGTTTTTATTTACAATCAGGTTTTAGTATAATTTATATAACCACAAATTTTTTTTTGGAGACTTAACACGTTTTTGTGATAAACGTATACAAAGGCACAGATGGAAATAAACTAACAAAAAATCATTATATGTATGTATTTATTTATTTCAATTACTAGGACTCATAGACTGGGAGCTCTGCCTCAGCATGTGGAAGTTGCCAGCTAGGATATCCTATGCCATGTATTTGACGTCACTATTATTGCTGCCTACTCACGTATAATAGAACCTGTTTATTTTACAGTGCCATATACCGTAAGTATATATCTTAATATATGTATGTAATTTTTATGTACGTGTTTTATCTTTGGACTCTTATACGACTGGATATGATGGATTCAATGATTGAATTGTTTGAAAATGGACCTAGTAGGTAGCACGTTGTTGAGCAGGACAATTTCTTACACACATGTTACTTGATGGCAAAAGATCATAGCAGATAGACGTCAGAAGCACCACGAGCAAGAAGCGATAAGGAAGAGATAAATGAAAGCAGTATGAAGTAGAACCAACTTGGATCAGCGCGAAACACCAAAGAACCCCAAAGACACCAGTGATCAACATACCGTTCCTAGATGGGTGGCAAAGAAGAATAACTGTTTCATAATGGTTTAGCAAAGGGGAGATCTCCCGCCAGGCGATGTGTTATGCCTGGGGAGCGGCCGAGCTCCGACAGTTGCTAGTCGGAACTTGTATATATGCTAACGATTCAGAAAACTCCGATAGCGCGATTCAGGTTTTAGTCTTGACGTCATCATGTGACGTGATGTACGATGTCGCCACAATGGCAAAGAGGATAACTATTTCAATGGATTAGAAAGAAAAGGAAGAGAAAGGGTGTCTTATGCGGCCGAAACGACTAAACTCTAGTATATTGTTATAAATTGAGCAAGTCACTCTATCTCCTACTCTTTTACTCTTAAATCACTAAACCGATGTTGATTTTTTGCTTGGAAATCAAATACACGATACGCCTATAGATAATATAATAAGATAAACGTTTGTTTTTGTTAAGAATATTATTGTATATAAGACATTTTATTTCGTCATTAAACCATGACGTGTTGTCAGCATTAGCAGGCCCTGACCCTACTGCCTACCTAAAATTATAATTGTTTAATTTGTATGTGTTTTTTGGCAATAAGCATAGTTTACTATTATTATAATATTTTTCAATAATTCACTTTAATTTATTTAATTTTAATATTTTAATTTTTTTATTTTTCAGTTGTTTAACTTCTTTGCTTTCATGTTTATTACGCTAGTATAATCTTTCTTCCTAACACTGCTTATAGATGCGCTATTTTCAAGATCTTATTAGGAGAAGGTGAATGAAAACAAGTCTTAAGATCTCTATTGATACATATGTATTTTGTGGTTTCTTTTGCGAAGTATTTTCATAATTGATTTTTTTTACCGTATTCCATCCCATAATACGATAAGTTATGTATAAACAATTTATACATAACTTTAATATTAATTACACTTAATTACGATGCAATGTAAAAAGTATCTACTCAGTGTCAAATGATTGTTACGGGTTGCAAAAAACCTTAAAATTCCAAATTGTAAAAAGTACTTTTTTACTACGGGAAATTTTAGCTATCCCCTGATTCTCACCCGTGGAAAACTTGTAACCAGACCAGTTGATGACAATGTGTCACAGTTTTTTTATAAAATTGTAACATAACATGCTTAACACCCTAATATTTTGAGTTGTAACAACTTTTCAATGTCACAATATGTATATATGTATGTACGTAGGATTTGTAAAAATAACGAAAATAACCTAATTATCAATTTTAAAGTATTATTTTGACACAAGTATTTAAAAAAATTGTAATGGGAAAAAATACTATAGTCATACCTCCCTATTGAACTCTTCATGATAGAGGAATATTCAATAATACTGAGTGTAAATCGCACTGACAGTGAACTAGAATTCTTGGAAGTCCTGTTTGCATACTTGAACGGCCAACAGATTTGCCGAAGGGTCGGTGTGGGGCTCGCAGTCTATTTAAGGTGGATGGTCTGCATACGAAACGCGCACTTTGAGATATCCCCGGCAACAAGATTCACTTTGAATTTCAATTTGTTTTTTACTTCTGAAAAACATAAATTTACTTGGGGTTACATTTTAAATTGAAAGGTTACTAAAGTATCTATTGGTTTTCGCAATTATTAAGTTGTTTCATATTAAAATATATGTAATGGGAAAGGAAATACACAAGCTGTTTCCACAGATTCGCTTTACGCTTTCGCTTGTCTGTATCCCTTATTCCAAAATAATTCTGCGATTCGGGGTAAAAATATCCTTAATGTAAGCCCGGGATATAAATACTACATAATAACTTTGCCGAGTTTCTCTTCAGACAGGCAGAAAGACACTGATTTTAAAAATATTTTCTAGTTCCGTCTCGTAATAGAGTGCCCTCCCATAAATTTTTTGTCCAAAAATCACGTTGAGAATTTACGAATGAAGCAAAAGGCCATATATTTCTATTTACGTATGCTTATTAACGACATTAAATCACTATGGCACCACGTGGTGGACAAATAACGCAAGTAAGTTGAAGTAAGCCAGATTTCCTGTAATTTTCTAATCTGGAACTCCTTTCCTTTCTCTACCAGACATATCGTTATCTTACATCACAGTTTTATGTTAAGATATCGACACTGTATCGTAAACCTATCATGATACTATGCTAAAAATGCTAAGGATTTTGTATTGCAATAATTACCTGCATTCCATCATAAAGCAATATACCCTTAATCCCAGAATACCGAGATAAAAGTTGGAATCGCCTCTAAATTTTCATCGTTTCCCAGATATTTCGTAGGGTAAGCTCTCGGGGAGATTTAGCAAGCGCAGTATGCATTTTACTGTGCATTCGTGTCATCATTTATGGTAATCAAAGTAAGCGTCGTATGGATTATAATATTTTCCCAGTCATTGCAACGACCGTATTTGCATCGCAGTTCGTGATAGTTTTCTGGCTTACTAGCGGCTTGCTTCGGCTTCACATGCCATTATATAGGTAGTAATGTGGTGTCATTGTGAACTGATTACTAATTTGTCACCGGTGGAAAATGGGTTATCAAAAGGTACTTCTATCTGTCCTATTTCTCTTTTCTGTTTCATCTCTTCCAGAATTTTAACACATTGATACTTGAGATCTTCCTTTTAATATCTCATACAGGACAATTTTATATACCTACACTAAATGTACTACGTGCTTATACATATATTTCTTTGGATAGGGAGTATGTTAGTAATGAACCCATTGGATACTTTTTGTATAATTAAGTAGCAGATAATATGTAATCGTTAGTATTGGAATGGACTGAATAGGCATATACAAATTATATTTTTATTAATTTATCATTTCTATATTTAGGAATCGGTTCATTATTTCTAATAACATAATGTTTCTTATATATTACGTTCATTTAGCTACATTTGTTGTTGCAGCCATCCTAGTAAGCATCTTAAATGCCTGTGTCAGGAGACTCTACTCTTCCTTATCTCTATTCTATTAAAGATGAGTTAGTGCGTCCAACACCTTAGACATCATCTCCACTCTCCATCAGGTGGGATCGATGTCAAGCATTAACTTATTCTTAGTAAAAATTTATCCGTAGAAGATCGACATACAGCTCTTATTTATCGACTTCTTTTATTATCTCATAAACTTTAACAATAATTTGCAATTTATTCATACATTTTTTTAACACTGTTTATTTGGCTTTTTCATTCTGGGAATTAATGAGAACATCTTAAGAATCCGTTGCATTATTTGAAAGTTCTAAGTACATAAGATGTAGAAATTTGTCCTCAGTAACTTTCCATAGCTTAAGACGAACTGGTTTCTGTCCTTGAAACAACTTAGTACAATCTAGATCTCGGTCTATTTTATATCACATCTACTATATTTTCTCGTCTGGCTACCTCGATTATTATTTTAAATTCATTTACTTTACTTACCTCAAAATGCTTTTACCGTCGCGAAAGGGTCACGAATTCCGTGGTTCGTACACCACAACAGAGGAGAAATTAGTCCACGTTGAACTTCGAAAATGTGGAAATATTTCATAAAGCTTCAGCCCGTGTACCAGTGTAAACGCTTTTACTTTTCACCGTTTGTGTAAAATTGCTTAACATCGAACAGATTTTACATTTGAAATTTATGTGCACGTAAAAATTTGATTATAATATTACTTTCAGTAAAATTGTGAAGCAGTTCTTCGAAATTGCCTGATCGTTTAGCTTCTTAGTGTAAACGTTGGGTAGGATTTTTATGAGTTTCCTTAATAGGTAATACCTACTAGTATCGGTTTACAGCTTGGCCTGCGTTGTGGCTACCTACGTTGTAATTGTTATTTTTCATTTCAATAAATTAGTATTTGACCACAATCCCGCCTGATGGTAGGCAGCGGTGTAGTCTGGCTGGTAAGGCGCACTAATTCAGCAAAAGCCTATTCACTCTTAATTTGAAGACATTTACATTGCAATCGAACGGGAATACTGACGCGGGTAACTTATTCCAGTCCAAGTAATAATAAATAAGTGGTCTAGGTGTTATTACTGATTATAATTTATATCTGTGGCAGATTGGTTCAGTAGTTTTTGCGTAGGAGTAACAAACACCCATTCATTTATAAATTAATCCTCAAACTTTCGATTTCATAATATTAGTAGAATAATCACTATCAGTTAGCCAAATATCGATTAAAATCATATTTTTACACGTTTTAATGTATCTACTATCGGACTATCTCCGCTGTTGCTCAACCTGTCCTATCACTTACAATAGACCGAAGCCGCTGAGCTACAATCCTATCCTATATCATAAATGTGAAAGTTTGTGAAGATGTTTGTT
>DWJZ01008961.1:0-11003 GCA_018249125.1 Asbolis capucinus
GAGAAGAGGGGGGGGTTGAACAAAGGCGTACTACGCGGACGTGTTGCAAGGAAAAAACCAGCACAAAATACATATGTGTAAACGCATAAGCCTATGTCAATTTAAATCAGTTTCACTGGTAATCTGCTTTTTTCACATAACGAGGAAACTGGTAAACATCAGTGGAATTATCGAACTTTAATTATTTCGATAACCCTTGTTACGGATCTACACAAAAAATGGGAACGGCTAAATTGAAACAAGATTTATAATAAATATAGCTACGGTCAGCCCGCGGGTTCGCCTAAGTTGATATAAAATTTACAGGCCGGTTGGTTTAGTGTAGTGAACCTGACTGAGGTCGTGAGGTCCCAGGTCAAATTTTTCTGTGATGAGCAGGAATGTTTTTGTTCGTGTCTGGATGTCAATATCTACATATATATGTATGTATTTAGAAGATATGTATGTTTGTCGGTTGTTTGATTGTTTGATTTTATTATTATTTTTATATATACAGTACTCCTGACCATAATCAAAACCTGAATTACATTACTATCAGAATTACATCTGTTCAGTAGTTTTTGCACAACCATCCACTCCTTTGTGTATCCGTGCGGGAGGTGATTTGTGCCGCGTTGCGACAATGGATATTTTTTTCTTTTTTTCAAAATTTCACAAGCGATTCCGTGCACCGGAGGGCGCTTCAATCCTGGATGGAACAGCTAAGTTATCGATGAGGATTTTGGTTTAACAGTTTTTGACACTTGAATTGTCATTATGTCATTAACCCTTCAACAGTGATGCTCTCGAGTAGTATTAGTGGTCTGGCGACAGAAGTCTGCGGCTCGGTGGTAAGACTTTGTAGAAGCATTATTTTGTGAAGCCCGTCATGCCCATTCTTCTTCCATCACCGGTCCTGACCAGCAGTATATTGCTTCCTTTGTGTCTCTTCACCGCGTGTGTGGGTCTATTACTTTCCTGGCAGCGCCCGCGGTGATTACTTACCTTCAAGTGACCCGTGCTCTCGTTTACCTCCTTATAACAATAAAACAAAGAAAACAGTGTACGCTCAAGATCGTTAGGAAACCCTTAGTTGCAATGGTCTGAAATAGGCCACTAATGGCCCATCTAACACATTCTGTTTGTACAACACGTTTGTCACTCAGTATTGCCAACCCATATAGAAAGCGAACCCTTTAAGGTCCCTACAAAATGAATGAGCGGGTCATATAATCCCACCATTTCCCTTTCTATGAATATTTATTATTTCGACTTAGTAACTAGAATTTACCTCTTAAGAATACTGTTTAAGATGCCTCAAAGTTCACAGTAATAGCACGGTCTCGACCGATTTTTTTCAGTCAGTAAATATTTGATGTGATCAATAAGTGAAAGTATATATGAACAGCGCCATCTAGTAAACAATACTATCAACTGTCTACCAATTCGATACAAATCTGAAATGAAGTAGGTATGTTTCAGCAATTAAATGTTATCCATTAACTAAGAAGACGGCATTATCATACTGATCAATATTTTACAAATTTATATACACTCTACGTATAAATAAATGGTGAGTACGAGTTTTCATTTTAAATGCACGAAAATTTTCTCCTGACTCTGAAAACGCCGCGGGAGATGTAAGATAAAAGTTGAGTAATGAAACTGGCTGTATCTACATATTGCTCGATCGATCAAGAATATACTAGATGTCACGTCCTATACAACAAAATGAGAGTATTTTGTAAACATATGTATGTAAAAATATACTCATCCTAACTTCTGTCTTCTACCAAAGGCTGTCTGGAAAAGATCGCTACCTGAGCGATAAGACCGCTCTTTATAGCCATAATGCTCATATATAATAATATACCTTGTATCTGTAATTGTACATTTATAACTTCGTTGAATTACCAACGAACTCAGAAAAAGTTAAAAAATACATTCTACGTTCTACCCTAATTGATCCCATTGTACTTAATTGATAGTAATGAGTGACGTGTTTATGTGCTGACTATTTAAAACGAAGTAAACAAAACACCACCCCACACTTCAAGTGAGCTGGTATGGGTTGCGCCAAATTCTTGTTACTCTAACTAGATGCTACTCGAAACTAGATGCCGCTAGTTGTATTATTGATCGATGGAAAACTCATATTCAACGAGATGATATTTTCTGTGACAGTTCTCAGCAAGAACGCACTCAATTATTACTTTTTGTCGTTCACCGCACATCGTAGTAATTATCTCAACAAATGAGTACCACACAGCTTCACGGAATTACGTTTTACGGTCATTTCACGTCACCAATCCATCTTCAACATTAATTGGGTTCATAATTGCAACCAATTATTCTACTACTGAGCTCGGATCACAAATTTAAGTTGCTATGTCCGCCTATCGGCACTGGGCCAGCGTGGTGGACTGCCAGTACCCCTCACATGTTCTGTTCCCCTCATAGGGATGCAATGATGACCAGGGTGGTCAAGTGTTTGATAGACTTTACCTTTGAGAACCACTGCAGTGCATTGAGGATTTTCGGTGAGAGGAAGCATCATGAGTTTCCTCATGTTCACCGAAAAGAACTGATAATGAACTTCTGACACGCACAACACTTAAAACTTAGAGTTGTAAACCTGTGACCTCCCGTACAAGGGACAAATGTACCGGACGAAACTTTGTACTCCTTTGTTATTTTTGGTAACGTCAAATATTTTCTTCTTTTCTCGTAGCTTCTATTTCTGTGTCTCATTTAACATATTTAATTCTGGAGAAACAGTTAGTTACTGGAGTTATACAGTGCATGTATTCTCATTTGAGGAAATGTTTAATTAAATACAAGAGATGGGATTTCATTGAATATCTAGTTCTGAAACTAGAATTGGAACTTGTGAGTTGCCTTGGCCATACATTACCAATTGAAAGCATTGGAGTCAAATATTTATTTTGTGTGAACTTTCCTGATGATTGGGGTCGGCGACCTTTTTAAAAATGAGGGCCACAAAAGGTGTTAGATTATGTGGCCACATTTAAATGTCGTCGTCGATAGGATACAAGACACATGCACTTGTGTAGTGTAAATGAAACGCACCGCAATGGCCTAATGGTGACATGCGGCCCGCGGGCCACAAGTTGGTAAGTTTTAGTAAATTTTTAAAATTGTTATGGGCTCGGCAAAACTAATTTTAGGGTACCGAAGCTAATTCTAAGACAGATTCGCCATGCTCGTCAATCTGCATACTTATTGATCAAAAGCTATAGTTTAACATGCGATTTCACGACAAGAAATTTTACGCTCATTTCTAAGGTGAAAAGTTTTGTTAATTTCTTTTTAATACAAACTGAAAAACTAATGGTTTAATTTCAAAAATTCTTTCGCCAATGTTTTCAATGAAATATATATACATATATATAGCCTATGTCTCTCTTAAGATTTCATTGAAAACATTGACGAAAGAATAAACAGGAAACAGGAAAATTAAAACATTAAACCAAAATAAAAAATTAAAACAAAACGAATGAGTGTTTTTAAATTTTAAGTAAAAAAAAAAATCTGAACAGAAGTGAGGGCAGCTACTACTAGTCACAAATTGTGAAATAAAATGTTGAAAATCTTTGAGGTAAATTTCCCTTATGGTAAAGTAAAAAGGAAAAAAATATGAAATATAATTTGAACCATATTCTCAGAGTAATTTCTAAAACAAACATATATATAGATTTCCTGCTCTTCGGTCCTCTGGAAGGATTATTATAGAGCTGCTTGTTTGTACGAGAATTTTCGTATTTTCCGCTCATTATAAGGAAACACGAAGTTGCAGACAACAGGAAAACGGTTGGGTGGATACTCCCTCGAACTGTGAGCAGGCTTTACGAAACAATTTTTATATCTAACAGCAAGACGTACATATGTACATGCGGGAGAAAGATTTTAGCATTAGTTAATATATTGCTTTACGTAATGGAAGAGAGATAGTCTAGTGGTTTGTTTGCTAGTCTCTTCAACGGAAGGTTCTGGTTCAAATTCTGCGGCGCGCGGGGGCAAATTATGTCCGTTTTAGAAGTTGATTATCACGGTGAAGGAGAACATCGTGAAACGACCTGCACTCCTGATAGTTTTCTGTGCAGTTGTCGATCTTTTGTGAAGTCTATTTATTTATCTACACTGAATACATTGTATAGATCTTAAGTAATAATTATGTATATGCTTGTTCAGCTAAGTTTGTACCATGGGTACAAACCATATTACCAACCCGCAAGTGGCCAGCGTGGTGGACTATGGCCTGTACGCTTCTCATTACAAAGCCGATGATAGAAAGGTATTGTCTATCGAGACTTTATCAAAGAATTCATTTAAATATTTTTTTTATATTTTTGTACTAGGATCCGTCCGCGGCTTCGCTCGCTTCATGTTCATAATTTTATCTGTTTCTATAAATATTCCCATATACATTGTAAAATAATATCCGATTTAATTAAATTTATGGTCGACAATTTTGGTCACAGTGGCTTCCACATAAAAGGTATATGCTGTCGTAGACTTTTATTTAGAACTACTCGAGACAAACAACCCTACGGTACATCATCTTTGTGTAACTCCAATGGTTTAGGCAGCGTACGCCAAGATAGCTCTCAGAGGACAGATTTTTTCCGACTAAATTGACATGTATCGTTATATTATGACCAAAATTACATAAAATCATTACAAATTGTAGCCTTTATGTTATTCTGATGGACAACCTACATTATTTTGAAGTTTCATCCAAATCCGTCAAATATTTTTTTTCATGAAAGAGTTACAAACATCCATACATTCTAACAAACTTTCACATTTATAATATCATAATAATAATAGAATTTTGTTAATAAATCTATGTATAGCTCAAGTTGTCTCAACTTTTTATTGTAAAATTTTGACTTTCTTTAAGTAAGCTTTTGGTTCCTAAGACGAAATAAACTGTTTTCATTTCATTTGAATATGAGTGGAGACCCGAGAATGTAGTACACCATAATGGATCGTAGCCCGGTTTTGCATCGATCTCGAGTGATGGAACAATTTAAGCAACGAACGCCTTCATTCCACAGCTTGATGAAGTATGGCCTCTCTTCATAATTGAGAAGGCTTTTATACTCCACCACACTGCTCCAATGAGCTATGGTATAAGGTTTAAGAGTTTAGAGCAACTAATGTAATTTCGAAAATATTCGTGGACCGTCGTCGTCCTGCTGCGGCCTTTTGTAGTCTGACTGTCCCCAGTGTATAAGCACTCGAGATAAGATTTAAAAGCGTCAGACGACAAAGGCTCACTACCAGCGCATTACGTGACAGCTGTCAAATCACCCAGCGGATTATTTTTATGACAAATGGCGTAAACGTGTAGTTTTATCAAGTTTATTATGAGCAGAGTTGTTTGTTCTGTATCTGAGTGTAATAAAAATATCTAAATAAGTATCTATTAAAATGAATCAAGTCTATAATTTTTCCAATCACGATACTACTATCTAATGCTTGGTATGATGGCCGTGTGTAGTAGTGAGATGTTTAATAAATTATTTAATAGATTTATGAGCTCTTATAGCGAGAGATTTTTTAAGTACTTACATTTTTCAGGGTCTGTCAAGTTCATCGGACCCCTATAAGGGTGGGGTCAATCGGCACTTGTTTTATTTATTAGGGTCCCTTAATCCCTTAATTAGGGTCCTCATCATTGTGGTTCAGTCGTTGCCCTAATTTATCTGTACTAACCTTCAGTAAATAGCCCTTACGTCGGCAAACCATTTTCATAACTCCATTGACTTATGCAAAGCTATAATGTGTTTTTTTTGGCTTTGTTTTAAGAAGACAAATTTATTAAAGCCTGGAATCATAGATAGAATATTTTTTTATCAACGTAGTACGAATAGGTACTTGGCGGAAGCCGCGTTTGAAAACTAGTAAAGAAAACTGTCCACTCATTTTCTATTTAATGTCCATGATAATACAGTTTAAAATCATTAATTTCTTTGTCACATATATACCCAATTTCGCCTGCGGCATCGACTGCTTGGTATGTTGATAAAAAGTAGTGTATACGATATTGCAAAATATAATCTATACCTGTCTCGATTTACATTCAGATCGGTTCAATAATTTTGCCGTCAAATAGAAACAAACATCCTACCACCCACTCATAATCAATCGCATTTATAATACTACATTTTGCCCACGGCTTCGCCCGCGTGGTATGTTAAAAATTGCCTATGTCATTCCACGTCTATAGTTAGTCAGACTAATCTCTCCCTGCGCCAAATTCCATTCAAATTCGTTTAGTCCTTTTTGCGTGAAGAAGTAACAAACATCCATCCATCTATATATCCATTTATCCATCCATATCCATCCATCCTCACAATCATTTGCCTTTTTAAAATTAGTAGAATTATTTTACAATATTAATAGACTTTAAAATAGATACTCGTAGATACCGGGAATTGAACCCGAGACTGTATTAGGCAAGACATCTATAAACTCGTAATTCTCGACTAACATCAATCTTCATTACAATGCCCTATTCTTTGTACGATATATATAAAAGTAGATATAACTTAATAGCCGAACTTTTAGGATAAATTTTAGCATCTGCGAGCGTCGGCAAAGTCGTACAGACACCGCCTGCGGTTCACTCAGCTTTGATGTTCAGCTATTTTCATATTCCAAATTTTCATAATAATCATTTTGTTGTAGTCATTGAACTTAGAAAAGAAAATTGTTACTAGATGATATGGTTGTTTAGTTTTTGGGTATTTCACAAGCGATATACTGCAGTGTATGTTAGTTTGTTTGGGTCAAATTTCGCAAGTTTAGTTTTCCTCTTAAGCTTTTTCATATACCACGAAGCTTCCTTCTAAAGACAATGCACAACCTTATACTATGTTCAGAAGGAACTTCTCAGCGGTTAAAAATACTTTATTAAATTATATGTGTTAAATGGTGTGGGGAATGTTTTAATTAATACATATATTACTAATACATTATTAAATTTTAAAAAAATTGATTCCTCCTCCATATAAACTTTAACTGTGCCAAATTTCATAGTCCTCCGTAATATTCTTAAAAGTTTATACTTCACATATTAATAATATATGTAGATAAAATTATCTACTTAGATTATGTACAGTGAAAAGAGTTCCCTTTTACTTTCACTGTGACTCGAGTAACATCACAATAAAATTCGCAGTTGAAAACAGAAATCTAATCACATTAAAATTCAGTGTGATTTCAATTTTAACATTACGAGATACGAAACTCCAATGAAAGAGATTCAAATTGAATTACGCCTGAATTTGTTGCGGAAAGTTCTCTGTATGGGATGTTTATAGTCACAGGAAGACGTTACAAGTTTTTGTTATTACGTATGTTGACTTTGTTTCCACAGGAAATACCGTAGGGTTGCCACGTTAGACATGATTGGTTTTGAAAATTTTTCCCAGTGTTTCTACAGATCTTATGAAAATGTTGAGCAACATATTGCCATAGCAGCCGAAGGTCCGCTGGCCATCGTCTAATAAATTAGTTAGTCTCCAACCTTGCTTTCATTATACACTACAATTTGTTAAATTGAATAAGGTTTTGGAGTAAAGATTTACCAGGGAAGATTTTAAGTTGAATTTCGTTTCAGCATAATTAGTTGTGATAAGATGTAGACCCATTATTGTCCCAATACTGGGTTCGGAGCCCCATTCACAATGTGAGAAGGACAGTGCTGGCCAAATGCGGTTTGGTCGGATCCACACACCTTGGAGAAGTTTATGGAGAACAGGTTTCCTCACAATGATAATCAACTTCTGATACGCAAATTACTTTTAAAATTTGCGCGAATATGCGCGCTGCTGTATTTAAACTCAGGACGTTCTGTTCTAGAGACTGACATTTAAACCACTAGGCTATCACAGCCGAATAAACCGAAACCAAAAAAAAATGTGTAAAATTTTTTTTAGATACCAACATTTTAAAAATAAATAATTGTACAAAACAAACCTATGCGTGTTATATTATCGCTATCGCATGTTAGGGTTAAATCTAATTTCAGGGGAGGCACCGGTCCCTTCATATGAGATCCCGAAGCCTCCCCATATGCGGCGAACGACTGCACGGGGGAGGTTTCAATTTCAAGAAATCCCACAGAACCCGAGCATGTATCTTGTGTATCTTGTGAAGATTTCTCCTCGACAAAGCAAAAGTATGTCAGTTGACAAAAAAAGTATGCCAATTGAGATAATAATATGTCAATTGACAAAAAAATACATATCAACTGACAAAAAAAAATATGTCAATCGACAAAAAGAAGTATATCAATTGCCAAAAAAAATATGTCAACTGATAAAAAAAGGTATGTCAACTGACAAAAATAAAGTATATCAATTGGATGCAACAACATTTATTTATGCTTCAAATTCTCAATACTATTAACATTCACAACTTTGTTATCCAGATATTATATGTGCGTCACACATCAAACATTTTGAAACAGCATTAATTTTTTATGAAAGAACTTCGTGAAATTAGATTTTGAATTTGGAATTGAGTTAATATGTTCTTGAACGAATAATTTCGAATCATACTTTCTCTCTATTGTAATGTCACCTCTACTGAGGTTCTTGACTCAGAATTAAACAGAAAGTGACGACAGAGACAATCGGTGCCCAGTTTATTTGTAATAGTTTCTATATTTGCTACCCTCAAACCTTACAATAAGGCAAACTAGATAAATTCCTAGAGCACTCGAATTATAGTTTTACAAGATTTTTTTTTACTATATATGTATAGTTTTACAAGCTTTTTTTAACTTGCAGTGTATGTTTGGATATTAGTATGTTAGTATATTTGTTTGTTACGGGTCAAACATTGCAAGCTTAATTAGACCCACTTCCTCTTACACTCCGAAGTGGAAATTTTGCATAAAGTTTTCATCCTGATGACAATGTATTTTTATAACAAGCATGACCTGATACTACGTTCAGGATTGGCCCCAGACAAGGGAACTCGTCAACTGTTAACACTATGTTTATAAAGAAATGTGTGTTTATTTGTATTATGGATATATAATTAAATCTTGTGTTCTTAAATATTTCCAATAAACCTTTTTTTCTTATATTATGTACTTCGATCAAGAATATACTAGATATTACCTGTCATAAAAATTTATACAAAATACTGTCCACGTGAAACACTTCTACATCTTCGTTAAAATAAGAAAAAAAAATTCTACGTTCTACCAAATTACGCCCATTTTGGAATTACACCTATTAAAACTCTATTATTCGCTATTCCATCTATTGTGATAGGTGTTAGTCACAAATTAACTTATATTAAATAAAAAAAGAAAATAATTTTAATACACATTGTGGCGTGTAGAAACAATTTAATTAATTAGAATTTTATATGTTATATAAAATATCCAGGCAGTCTGTAGAATTCCTAAATATAACTTTGCCGGTAACATAATGTATTTTGATTTTCAGTTAGGCTCGGATTCTATGAGCTAAACTAAGTTTGGATTAAATAAGTTTGGACAAGATGAAAAGTAACAGCTTTTGTGAATTGAAGCGGAATACGGTGTATTTTCTAACTTTGGTCAGACATTTCAATGTTTACATTTTAACGCAAACGGTTACTCACGATCTGTTTATTATTTTACCGATTTTTTTTGTTTTTAATTGATATTTATAACTAAGATCAATCTGTTAATGTGATTAAGATATCGCTTCAACTCATCAATGCCCCACTGAGGAGGCGTTGACCACTCCACCACGCTGATCCAGATTCGAGATTAACTACACAGACATTTTCTTCATACACCATTATTCACATATTAGTTTGGTTCAAAACCTAAAACGATTTTTCTACGCTGGCTTTTCCTCTCATAAAAATAAAACACCCTAAAAAGTTAATAAAAAATAAATATCTTTGGACAACTCACACACGGCCATCTGACCCCAAACTAAGCCTCACCTTCCACTATGGTGATCAGACAACTGATAAACATACATACTTAAATAGATATATCTATTACACACTGAGACACACAGAACAAACATTCCTGTTCATCACAGAAAAGTTTGACCTGGGTGGGAATCGAACCCACGGTGGTGTAGCAGTCAGGTTCACTGACCACTAGACCAACCAGCCTGACAAAATGTAGCTTATTCATCTTTTTAAAGTCTTTTCGCAGATAAAAATCGCTACAGTGGCCATTATTTTCAATCACGCCGTATATATTATAAATATAAGAATTATTTCCTAAAGCGTAGCAAAAAATATTAAGCTGACAGCAAAACTTCTGTGAATTTCTGAAATAGATTTAAACAACATTATAATCCAGTCCATTATCTGTGAAATAAATTAGACCAGGGGTGAGCAACCTTTTGAATGAAAGGGCCAATTTTAAATTTGACTTTTGCGAAAGGACTGCAAATAGATTAGCATTATTTATTCTTAATCAAATCTACTTAACGTATTAGAGTTTCTATGAAAAGTTTTTATATATTTGCTCAATTGTTGTATCATAATGCCATTTTATGTTGTATTATTTTATATTTTGACACTGTATTTGACCTTCTAAGCATAAAAAATCTAGTTTAAAAATGCTTAAGAAGATGCTGTGGTCCGCGGACCGTGGGTTGCTCACCCCTGGGTTAGACCATATCAATCATTCTTAAGCCCGTTTGACATGAGGCCCATTGGCCACGTTACACCCAGTACTTTCGTCATTATTATTCATGTAAGGGCAATTACCTACATAAGCCAATCTAAGGGCGTTATATGCTTTGACGTTGTAATTCGTCTTGTGTTATAAACGTCCAAGGTCATCATACCATTGACGAATTAAGAGGCAGCAGGTAGGAAACAGTGATAGCCCAGTTTGATTGAACACTGGTCTCTCGAACAGGAGTTCCTGGGTTCAAAACTTGCTCGCAACTCTAATTTTCAAAGTTCTGTACCAGAAAGAAAATATCGTAATGAAACCTGCACTCTTGTTCTCCATAAAAGAT
>DWJZ01008962.1:0-10999 GCA_018249125.1 Asbolis capucinus
AATATTATAAATGTGAAAGTTTGTAAGGATGGATGAATGTTTGTTACATCACGCAAAAACGATGGAACGGATCTGAATGAAATTTGGCACAGGGATAGATAATACATAGGCTACTTTTTATCAACAAAAAAACCCAAGCACAACCGCGGGCGGGCACTACTAGACAATATAATCTAAAATCAGGCTCTTAACTGGAATCTCAAGACAAATGAATTAAAATTCTATACGATAAGCTCTTCTTTTTAAAATTTATATCGACGAATACCAAAACGCTGTAACTCATAAAATTGTTTTTTTTTAAGGAGAACCGAAAATCTTTAGTATTGCAAGATTTTTGCACCAAAGAATTTGTGTATCGGCAGATTTTGTCCTTTTTAAACGGGAGATATATAATTAAATAGGGGCACTTAATAAATTACAGCCTGGTGTGATGTTTTAATAACTTCCATTTTTATTTTCTTCCCCTTATTCCAGCTACAAAGTAACTCATAATTCTGTAGATTTCTGCATATAATTAATATTATTATTACTTTATAATTACGTTACTTAAATTCGGCTATCGAATTACAACATAACGACAACATGACAGTGACTTTGTATACAAGACTGTACCCGGCGTTGGTACGCATCAACTCATCAATCATGTGGCCGATCGATACCATTTTGGTACCAAAATGTATTCCTGAGCATTCTGTACAAACTTGCTAAAGATATCGGTGCTCTATCTCCTATCAGACTCTATAAAAGATAAACAAACAAACACATTTTTATATATATAGACTAGAATCGATACGCATAGTACCAATTTTGATAAATTTTACCCTATGTCACACGCCAGACCATCAACTATCTCCACATAAAAAACACGCCATTCCGTCGCTTCGTGTCGACGTGAAGGATAGTAAAATATACAAACATACTTTCACATTTATTGTATTAAGTATGACTTTAAAAAATGTGCTACACACTTATATATAACACTTGGACTCCCAGTCATTGGCACAGAAAATTAAGATGCACTAACTAACTGCAACTAACTACGAATAGTTTTATTTAAAAAAGAACCGTGTAATTTTGAAAATTGACATGTCTTTTTTGGCGTGAAACTTAACAATTCCTTATTGATTTAGTTCATTGCTTTAATTTTATTTAGTTATAATGTTTCACGCTAGGCGGCGGGACCACCGAGAAAGGTCTCTTTACTTTCCCAAGTATTTTTTACATATTATAAGTTAAAAGATACCTACTGTTTATATGGAATCGGATATACTGGTATACAGTGAGGTTACATAAGATCACATAGGTCACATGAGGTCACATAGAACATCAAATCAAAACTATTTTACCTCTATTTGATATTTTTATGTTGTTAGCAACATTTTGAAATAAAGGGTTCACAGATAAGCTCACCTAATTTTGTTACGTCTATTATAATTTCAAAAACTATACAAATTAGCAATCAATAATTTTTTTGATCTTATTGAATTCGTAATAAACTAACATGTGTGCCTGCATTTGACTTGAATATAAAGCCATAATTTAATCACATGGATATAAAGTATTTATAAAAAAATCAATTATTAAAACCGTTATTTTATTTTATATTTAAGGTCATACTAACATTTTTCAAATATACCACCGTTTGAAGCCCAACTTTCATTAGACTCTACCAAACTTACGAAAAAGAAAAAAAAATTAAACTTGTACACCAGCCTTGTATTAAAACAGGAATTACCGGTAAACGAATTCTCGAACGTTGAAATTTTAAAAATATTCCAATAGATCCATAGATCGTTATAGAAACCGTGTCGAATTCAGTATTTTCGATCGTAAAACTAGCACGCGAACAGATTATTAATACTATTCAGAGTTTTATTGTCTTTACTAATTAATACTGAGTTTTTTTTTCATTCTGTCATGCGATTGGTTTTGTTGTCATCATGACATTTGCTTGGACACTCGGTTTTTGTCTTCCGGCGGTTTGTAAAAGGATATTTTTAGATATTTAACTAATGGGTTCAGTGTGTTTAAGGATAATATTATCCTTACTGTCTGGGATAGGATCAATTTGATGTCTGTAAACAAGATGGAAGGTTTTTAAAATATTTCCATGCGTGAGGAAGACGATGTGAAAATATTTGATTGGTAACTAACTTGACAATGATATTAAAAATTAAAAAAGCCTCAGTTTGAATCAGTCTACCTGCAAATCTAGCTTCATCCATTTTATTTAATGGCATACTCCACGCTGCTCTGATGCGAGTTGGTGGAAGAGTTTATTCAACACAAATTTTATTGTTTTTTAGCCCCCGGAAGATCCTTGACAAGGCTTAAAGAATGCTATCTTACAATAACCACCAAAATTAAAAGCACGGAGCATAGCGTTTGAATATCGCCATAAAACAAATATCGTGAGTACCCGTGACAGTATAATCTATACTAGAATTATAAAGTTGAAAAGTTCGTTTGATTGTTTCTTAGAACCAACGAATCTCGGGAACTACTGTTTAAAATTGAAAAACATATTGTGTTGGATAATCCATTTACCGGGGAAGGTTATAGGGTATATAAAATCACGTTAAAACCAATAGCTCAGATAATAAGAAATGTTAAAAAACGGGAAAAAATATTCTTGTTTGGGAGTTTAGTACGTTTTTTCTCACATTACCGAGGAGGAAACCGAAGACACAGCTAGTGTATTATAAATATTGTTGAAACCGTTAGCAAGCCCGTACAACTCGGTCATCGTGAAGATAACTGAACGATTAGGATCAAGGTTCGATGCTCCGTCACATGTGGGCTCTATGCAATGAGGTTTTTATAAAAATGCCATAAAAAGTTATGGATATTACAGCTAGAAATGTAAATACTCCGCTGGCTTTTAGATACCATTTTGAATTGCATTTCAAAGTGTTCCTGCGTTTAATTTTATTTACAATGAAGACTTAAAAAAATGTTTTTAAAGCTTAAAAGCCATAAATTACTATTTTATAGGTAAATTTTTATTTTGTTACATTTCCTACAAAGTCTTGCAGAAATTGTGTATTCAAAATTTATAGTATCTATAAATTATTAGCTGTATCTATGCATTGATATTCTTGTCATTAAAAAAAAAGTAATTAAAAAAAAATCACAGGTACTCAATGATATGTGATTATATGAAATCAATTCGCAATACGAGAAACATATTTACTATTTACTTCCATGTCGTTTAAAACTACTACAATTCTAAATAATTCTTCAACAATACTCCATCTGTATTTACTGTCAACAAAATATAACATAAATTTGAATAAAAATGCATTTAACTCGCTCCACAACCTATAATTTCATTACACCAATAAAATGGATAATTACAAATTGCCGCGTAAAATTAGTAAACACTCGGTCGCGTGTCAATGGCGGCCATTTTGAATTGGTTGTCAAGTTATTGACACTTCTATCGTCCATGGCGGCTACTTGTTGACGCGCGAAATATGGGTCATATAAAATGTATTTATGGCTACGTTTCTAAATAACCTGTATTGTTATGACATATACATATATTTTCAGTACATTTAATTAGATTTTTACTAGTATAACTCGGTATAGTTTTTAATGTTCGTAACTTATCTCTCACTGCAACTACATAACATTTAATTTATTTTAAGAACAGGTAGGTAATTGCGGAGTTAATTAATGCTATTCTTTTAATAGCTGGATTTCATTTTATTAAGCATGAACAACTAATTATAATCATAATAAAAACCATAATGTGGCATAATGTGGTGGACAAAGAAAAATATGCTGGTATCAAAGAAATCGATAGTATTAAAAAGTATATCTCAATACAGTTTTAAAGTCACCGTTTTTTGCCGTGTTCTATATTCGAATTTTACAAGCATACTTTATTCGGTTGGAATTCAAAAGAATGTAAACCATCCAATTTGTTTTTAATTCATTAGCATTGAAATTGTCGAAAAAGGAACAGGAGAGGCGTATAACAATGTGAGAATTATGCATCTGTGCAAAAAACAGATCGACACCATTTCGTTCCCGCGTCTATTGGACCACATTATTCTGGGACAAGAATATTACAACGCATCGTTCGAAAATCGTTAAATTCAATCAATACAAAAACGAAAGCGTATGTTTTATTATGAACTACATAGTTTCCACCCACGGCTTTGCGCGTGTGGTATATTGATAAAAACCTGTGTCAATCCAGACTACAATCTATTCCTGTGCTAAATTGCATTGACTTTACTTTTTTCGTGAGTTAGAAACATCCCACAAACTTTCGCATTTATACAATTTTATGTAAAAAAAGACTATTTAACGACAAAAATTACTTAAAATTGTGTAGCAGATAAGAAAGACGATATTTGAAAAAAAAAAACATTTTGGCGCCAATTTCATCCTGTGATCTGTCAATTCACAGATTACAAAGCACACGGACTAATTCGTCTACAGATCTGTTACAATGTGCAGCTCATTAATTCTGTATTTTTTTTCGTGTTGCACGCACGATCGGCTATAGAAATGCAATTTAAAATAAGAAAAACCTAATTATGTACTAACTACACAATGTTACTAATTATTCGGAGACAAATACTTCAAAGAACTGTCAAATAAAGGCAATTTATCGCTGAATTATTCGTATTTACACCTAATTTAATGCTGAAATACGTTTGTCTTAGTAATTTTGTAATAATTTAGTGGTTTTAGTACAACTTAGCTAGCAGTTATTCACACTAGTTACGTGTAGGTATGTATTTAAGTACTTTTTAAACTTAGACGTTTCATTTGAATTACAACCACAAAGAAAGGGTTGTAGTTACAAGCTTTCTTACAATATATCTTAGTATAAAATTGAATAGGTAGGTTCCAGCTTCCCCGAACATAAGAATAATCACTGCAACCCATAGGTTTTTCTTATATCATAGGTTTTGTTTCAAAATGCGAGAGGGACAGGTCAAACTCTACCAAGATTCATTGCATATTGAAATACTTCTAACTCTGTGAACGACAAATATAGCTCTGATGATTAAATAAATACTAAGTTATTAGTTAACAAATCTATGAATTAAAGAGGGTAGATGAAAGAAAGTAAAAACAGAATAATGTAGGTACTTCCTTACTATTCAACTAATTTCATTCACAAGACATAGATAACCGTAGGTATTATTAAATATTGATGTGTAGTACAACATTTACAGAATATGTGAATTGTCACATTTACAGAATAAATGAAATGTGTACATTTACCTGAATATGTGAATGTATATCTGAAAAACGCAGGCTGACTTACGCTTTTCTTAAAGCTTTTCAATATCGCTTTAACTTCATATAAGAAATCGTCACAGCACACAAAAATTGTTAATAGACATCAGAGTGACATATGTACATATGTCATCAATCTGTCAGTGTCAAAACTACAGTTTGTTTTGACGTTTGCTTAACGTATTCATCACTGACTGCATTTAACGCGGGAAAGTCGGCAATTTAGAATAAACCAAATATAAACTACCATCACTACATACTACGTCTTACCACGTAACCATTGGCAACTCACATGCATACATGTGAGCGTACAGAAACACTGCATTGTTACACATTTTCTCAAATACGAGAGATATCAATCTTTCTTGTAATCTGTTAGCTTCGCGTGTGCAGTCGAATAAACAATGTGTACTAATAAAGAAATTGTAAAATAAGATGAATATAAAACTTATTAACTTATCACTGCAAAAAGAACTTATGTTTATTAGTTTTATACAAGAAACTTCCCCAACTTCGTTTCGGAAGAACCAGGTATCACTAAAAGTAGTTATTGTGACATAACGATAACAGTTGTTTAACTGTTATTTTGCTCTATTGTAGATAATTTGCGCAGCGTACGTGATATAAGGTTTTATTTACACGTTGGGTTACATTATCGAACTTTTTATACGGGCCCTTATAGTTTTTGAATATTTTTATATTCTTCGAATTCTTCTTTATAATATTAGTATACTCGGACTAAGTAGTCAAAATAAGGGCCATTATAATTTTAAAACATTCCTGTGTAGAAATTAGGAGTTAGAAAATGATACAATTTTAAGCAAGTGATTTCAAAATTAACTGTCAACGCTTTCCAAACATTGTCAGAGAATCCCAAGCCCAGTAGTGGGACAATTATGGGTTGCAATGATAATTTTATCGCCCTCCAAAAATGATATGTATTGTCTTGCATGCTTTTTTCGACTTAAGGACATGAATAACAATATTTGCAAATAAAAAAATGTACATATCTTCAAGTACATTTCATGTTGATTTACGAACAGAGCAATCCAAGCTTCTTTAAGTAGGTAAGTTGGTATCAATATATTTATAGTATCATGATGAGAAAAAGATATGCATAAATATTCAGGAAGCTACTGAAAATAGCTGAGAGTAACTGCTTCGAAGAATTCATTGCCCGGCGGCTTGTTTCGACTGTAGGCGATCGCAAAAGTTAGCAACAGCGGTCGCGGTCGGTGGAGTGGCGATGGATGACCGTTGGCAAAAATTTCATGAGTGCTTCTGTGCTTCACAGGGCACGTAATGTCGTCGGTTTCTGTTATGGTTAGGTAGCAATCGTTAAGCCAAGTCAGAGGCCTTACGCGGCTTAAAAACTTCCGACGTTTGTTCGGCCACTAGCCTCTCAATCAAATTGGGGTAACGTGATGGTGTATGCTCTAGGCCTCCTCAGTATAATAGCCGTGCTCAGCAGTAAGCCATCAGTGGGTTGAAGCCAGCCTCATCGAAGATTCCATTTCTAACAAACCACTAAGGTTCCTTAAATTTTCACACTTTACTAAACAACTAAAAACAGACCTCTAGTGCTACTTCAGAAGCCGCAGAACAAACACCTATCTTTACAGTTCTGAAAAGAATCGAATGCTTTACAAATTAGCCAACACGGTTCGCGTGAGATAGCAATCTAAGTTATCCTAACGAACAGACGGACGTACAAAAAACTGGTTTCTTCATAGTCATTACCTTTCATTATAGAGAAAGGAAAGTCTATGTCACTTGGCTACATAATACTTGGCTGGTTAAAACCAGATATTACTGGATAGAACCGGAATTTGACGGATCCTGTTCGAACATGCTTATTTTGTTAATCTGTGCATGTAATTTCGGTTTCTAGACTGAATTTCAGGTTCTTATCCGGTGGTGTTGATCGTTCATAGCTCGGCGGTTTGTTTAGAGGCGATCGGTAAAGTTAAACAACGGCGGGCGCAGTCCCATGGGCGACTGCGGTAGTAATTTCATGAGCGCTTACGTGCTTTGGCTCCGAAAAACCGTCGAGCATTTGTGTCGTTAAATAACGTTTCTATGTAGTCTTTTCTATGTAAAAAACCGAACGAACAGAACTGGATAATTGTAAACGTTTACCATCGCTGATCAAACATCAGAAAACCCAAAGACCAATTCGTTGTCGCTGAAGACCATAGACTATCCATTCTACCTAGCAATCTCGAAAAAGAAATTATCCTAAAGCCTTAGTTGGCAAAAGACAAGTTATTCTTATTCACCGTTGCAACAATCCACTGTCCCACTGCTAGGCTTTGGTCACCTCTTAAAATGGGCCTAGGTCATATTCCACGACGCTGGCTAACAATAGGCAGCCTTCACACACGTTTGAGAAATTCATCGAAGCAAATGAAAATTAATTTAAATGGTTGAAAATCAAAGGCGCAGGATTCGAACTCGACTCTTCCATTCGAGGACCAAAGTTCAAAACACTTTGCTATCACTGCTAAATAATATACATATATTTACCAAACCTTACAGTATGAAGTGTGCGCTAACTGAAGACTGATTCAGCTTCTAGAAAATTAATCAAATCATGCTTGCCTTGTTTTGTAGGTCGAGAAAGAAAGTAAGCCGAATTTTTTAGAACTGGTTACAAATTTCATGGTAGAAAAACCTACATTTCACAATAAACAGACACATGTAGTGAATTTTTAAGTTACCAGTAATTTTAGAAAGGTTTTTATATTCATTTCGATATTTAAAAATATAAAAAAGTTGTCTCGATTATCACAAACCCGCTTGCACGTTAAAAAATGTTTCACAGTTCTACTCTGTACAAAAAGCTGTCATAGAAAAATGGCGGGAGTTGTGACATTCGAACATGGACGCCATTAATCATATGTCAAACGCACCGACGCCATTTTGTCGTATTATCCATTTATGGAAACTTGTCTAGTAATTATACCACTTGCTACATAATTGTTCTATCTCAATTCACTATTGATAATGAAGACGTTATTTTAATGAAATTAAATCACCGGCGCTAGACGAAGTAGTAAGTATCTGTATTGTGTTATCAATGTTTTACTGCAGTCTGTGGAATGACAGTAGACAGAAGCAAAAGGCGGTAAATTAAAAAAAATCTTAGTAGGTAGGTTAAATTTGCACAGATGCTTTTGTGAATTAATTTAAGAGTACGGATTTATACTAAAGAAAGGTAAAAAAAAGTACATATTATTTTTTTACGAATCTTAACCAAAAAAGAATTTAAAAACTGAATATTAACAACATTTAACCATTAATTTTGATAGCTAAATTTATTAATTAATAAATTATTTATTAATTTAAAAAAAAATCCACTCAAAATTGTAAAAATATAAGAGTATTTCTGAGATTTTTTACTATTGCTTTTTTATTGACAAGAGTTTTTTTTACATATTATAAGCTAATGTTTGACTACAATGCCACTTGATCATAAGCGGCGCGGTGATCTAGTCTTAGATGATAAAGCTCATTAACGTAGAAGATGACACCTAAATTGTACTTGAGCGGAAACACAGACGCTGACAACTTATTCCAATCCTTCGCAGTACGCCATACAAAGGATGAGGCGGAGCGTGTCGTCCGTACCTGAGGAATATCCACGGTGTAAGGATGGATACCCTGGGTGCATCGTGGCGTACGATGGTAAAAACGGGTGGGGGGAATTAATTAATTAAATTAAGTTTAATTCCTGCGCACACTCAAAAAATTTCCCTTATATTGTTAATTTATATAACGTAACGAATATTAACGTAAAAAGAGTAGATCTATCTCGTTAAAAAGTTTTCAAGTTTGCTCGGTCAGTTTAACTGTTCTATAACGGCTTAGCCGAATTAAACGCAGTTTTGATTTCTATTATTAATATTATGGTATAGCCCAAGCCGACGTAATCTGTCGCTTTTATATCTGCCACGGCCTAGAACCAAAGCTAGAACTTCTCGGCCGTCAATACCACTCACAACGTCATCAATATAGGTTATTTTCAAACTTTCGTATTACCAGTCTATAATATCGTTTAAAAAGTAATTTATAAACTTATAACTATACTAAATAAACATTAATAAACTCTGAAAGCCTAGTATACTTATAAACAGATGTAAACACCACCTGTTTCCTAGGCTAGCTCTATAAACCTTCCATGAAGTCATATTTATAGAAAACGATAATTTTTATACTCTATGGTCGATTTTATTAGCGATAATGTTAAAAGGGTAAATAGTTATCTGTATTGGGTATTAAAAGAAAATAATGCGGGCCAAAAATACGATGTCTAAGGCCGTTAAATTAAAAAAATAAGGGTTAAGACGTGTTTTTTTTACAAGTTTTCACTTAACTTGCAGCATATGTTAGTATATTTTTTTGTTACGGGTCAAATATTGCAAGTTTAATTAGACCCACTTCCTCTTACACTACGGACCTGAAATTTTGAATAAAATGTTCATTCTGATGAAAAAGCATTTTTATGACAAGCATGACCTGATACTACGTTCAGGACTGGCTCCAGACAAAGCAACTCCTCAACGGTAAACAATACAGTTATGAAATTTTGAATTTCTTTGTAATATGGATCCATAATTAAAGCTTGTGTTCTGAAATATTTTCAATAAACCTTGTTTATTATGCTTTAAGCAGGCAAACTGGCAGACGAGTATCTGTAAGATCACCGTCTATTGACATTAGCAAAACCAGACCTGGGTGTTACTAGCCTACCTGCCAGTAAGGAAGCGATAGAACAGCGGAGAAGATGAAGAAAAATGTGATGCTGTACATCGCTGATGTGACCGGAATTAAAGAAGATGCTCAAGTACGTAGTACACACATCAACAATATATTACTTTTTTATATTCAATAAGTTAGCACTTAACCACGAAACCATCTGATGGTAAGTGGCGACGTAGTATTTGATGGTAAAGCGCGCTAACTGAATAAAAGCCTATTCACTCTTAACTTGAGGATATTTTCGTTATAGTCAAACGGGAATACCGACGGGGGCAACTTATTCAACTCCTTCGCGGTACGAATGATAAAAGGACGAGGCGGACGTTCGTACGGGCGGTGTGTTTACGATAAGGGAGGGATACACGCCGTGCGTCGGCTCGTTCTATGCTGGAACGGGGATAGGGGGATTAACTCATTGAGGACGGGTTAGAGAAGAATGGGAAGGATGACTGAAGGATGAGAGAAAGAGAAGAACTGGCTCTCAATCCCCCAGCTGAAACACGAAAATCGTTTGGCAACTGACTCTGGCAAGATGGTAGTAGCCAGACGGGCTTCTCTAAAAGCCATGCCACTGAGCAGCTGACTTCTGTCGCTGTTACGACACCCTGGTCTACCAGCATGGGATTGGCGTATTCTATACCGTCCCAATACGACTAAATGTATTATTCACGTTTTATTCCAGACTAAAATCTCTGTGCAAAGTTTAATTTTAAACCGCTTAACGTATAAACGTACAGATTCCAGGGAAACTTTCAAGTAGGATAAAATTTGTTAAGGCGTGAAGGAAACGTGTTCAGATATCTTTACTAACTTTGACTCACGATATTAGTAGGATTAGTGAGTACTAGAAAATGCCCTCACTTCGCTTCGGAAGTACCAGTTACCACAAAAAAGTAGTTATTGTGACATTACTGTAACAGTTAGACATATGGTATCGCGGACTTATCTGTAGATAAGGATGTCCTCTGTAAAACTG
>DWJZ01008963.1:0-10999 GCA_018249125.1 Asbolis capucinus
AACTTCATCATCTCAACCCATGACGGCCCATTGTTGAGCACCCGCCTCTTCTCTGAATGAGAAGGTTAAGGCTGGCCAAGTGCGGATTGGCAGACTGGCACTTTGAGTTTTGCAAACCCCTCGGCATGCAGGTTGTTTTCCTTCACCGTCATAGCGAGTGACATTTAAATGCTTATAACGCACATTACATTACACGAAAAGTCAGAAGTGCGCGCCCTCGGATTCGAACAAGGACCGCCCGAGAAGGATGCCGAATTCTTAACCACTAGGCTGTCACCGCTACAAAATATTAAACTTAGCATATATTTAATATAATTTATATTGTATATTTATACATAATATATGTATAATTAATTTAGCAGCATTTTTGGGTTTGATTTTATTTCCAATATTTGTTAGTACGTTGGTTTGTACCACCGTTAATTAATGTATTTTTTTCTGTTTACAGATCGTCATTCGTTACAACATTTCGATCGGTAAGTATTTTAATCCTTTTAGAAATAAGGTATATTTACAGCCATTTCTCAGTCGCAGTGAAATATACACGTTTAGTTAGTCACACGTCAGCATCGCTGACGTCACGATTATCCGCTTGCTCCTGAACACTCATGTAAGCATCTTCGATAGAAAACTATACAAGTATGTCAACTTACTTTTAATACGTCAACAATAATTTCGTGTATTGTTCGAGCAGCGTAACGACGTCCCAGAGAGGTCAGTACTGTTCAACGGCTGGAGCAAGAATGCTTTTACCTCTCTCTGGTCTTCACGACGCCTCCTAAGGGGCGTGCGGAATCGTCCGGGACTTTCGTCCCCTTTACGAAAGATCTTCCGCGGCACGTAAATACGTGCCGGTCCTTGGGTGGAGGGCTCGATAGGCCTCTCCGTTTATATATATCTTGTATCCAGTCAGGTAGTCATATTCGTGTTCGGTCATACCGGGGAGGCGGCCTTGCGGCCGCGGTGTCACATTATGCTCTTACCTTGTCAGTGTGGCCATATTTATAGGGACCGGCACACGTGCACTTGTTTACGTATTCTAAGAAACATGATCTTAAAATTGCAATATGAGAAACAATATTGTTTTAACGTTAATTTAACTTCGTAACAAACACAAAATGATTAATTAATTATAACTGAGTTAATTTTACAATAATCAAATAATTATTCCACTTTTCATAATATGTGATTTGCTGCATTTTTGCCGATATACATACATATATGTATATTGGAAGAGTGGAGTAGGGTTGCCAAACATTCTATATTATAGAGTATTGTACTGTATTTCGAGACTCTATACTGTGTACTGTTCTAGAAATATATATAACACAATAACACAGCAATGTGTATATTTTGCAACTCTAAAACTAATAAATCGCCTTTTGTTCGACTGCCGTAATGTAAGTGTACGTGAAACAATTAAAAATTAAAAAAAATCAAATGAGTTACAAATGTAAAAATTTTTTATTCTCTTCATAATGCAGGTACTATATTTTTTCAAGCGTACTATTTTTTATGGTATTTTTTTTAAAACTACTATATTCAAACAAAAAAATTTGGCAACCCTATCGTGGAGTATAAGTTCAATAACGGGCTACAAAATCAGTTGCAAAACTACTTAAAGTATACTTAACAATATTTATATTGAAAGTCAAGTTCCAGTCCAAAATTAATTTATTCACGTAGGTATTAATAATACACCAATTATGGAGATGAAACCTAATATTAATTTTGATGGTACAAGCCACGCGCGACGCAGATGATTGTAGTGTGACGGTAACTGAACAGGTTTAATATTAATATTTATATTATAATTTATCTCTCCAATAAATTGCACGGGTCCTAGATGAATATTAATAGTATCGATATAATGTTTAGCATAGTCAATAAAACGTGTTATTAATATGCATAACTCGATAATATTGTGACATAGGTCCCGGACTAATAATTGAAACTGGGGCCCCTTGTTTTGTAAGCAGGATCACTAGTACACAGCCCAATATACTCACTTAGGTAAATGTCATAAAAATTAAAATAATGCAGAAAAATAAACTTGTTATAAGAAACAGAAAATGTAAACGATTTCTTGATCTCATAAAACAGGCATATATCTAACGATACATATCAAAAGATATATTGCTATATTTTAATACAAACTCGTAATAAAAAAGGCAATAATAAAATCAGGTTGGAAATTTGCAGAAACGAGAATTTTGATTGCTTACAGAAGCACTCTGGACCAGACGTCGTCTATCACACCGTCATGTAATAAGGGCATAAAATATGTATTTAAATAATTTAGATTCTTGTCGGCTTTCGTCGCTCTGTAGTCACTAGGTGTGAAATTGCAAGCGTGGTCGGCAGAGAAGTGATATTGGCAGAATTCTTTCCAGTATCTCCCGTCCTCGAAGAGCACGTAAATGACATATAAACTTGGCTTTTCCATAAAACCATAGTTTGCGTGGTCTAAAATGTATAAATAGATAGCAATGAATAAGGTTATTAATACATTAATAATCATATGAACACAGTATACAATATCTTACTAAGCGAAATAAAGTCAACAATTTTCTGTTACTATTAATTTTGTTACCGAAATATGCTCATTTAGTAGTTTTAGTCACGAAACGATAAGGACGCGTAAGGACCAATTAAGAATTTATTTTTAGCATTACAAGTCGGTCTCAAGGTGATTAAACGAAACATCGACATATTGAATAAAGAATTCGTTCAGAGGGTAAACTGCATATAATATTCTTAACATGTACTGAAGTATTAAGTTATTACTGGCATGCATAATTTTTACGTATTTATTATATATGTAGGTGCAATAGCTGGCACGAGTCTAGAGCACAGCGGTTAAAGCTTGGATTCACGTATTCATTGCCCTCGCCTTATTGGATACGCGCCTGTTGTGCAATTGCTGTACATTGGAGGAAAGTGTACATCACCCTTACTTTTATTCAATAGATAGATATTTGTTCTCCGGTCTTAGATCTTAAAGTTTAGGAATATATATAATGGTATATTTAATATATTCGTAAAATTTTACCTAGAAATCGTCTTCACTGACCGTTGAGAATTATATTTGAAACATTATAAAAAAATATATAATTCAGTCTTTGTTCTTATTTAATAGTTAATTTATACATACATTAAGCTTTTATTTTGTTTAAAGAAAATCTCTCGACACGCCTGAACTACAGGAAGCGTTTACACGTATTAAGTTACCCGTGGCGTTGCCCGCGTGATAACGGGTATTAAATATTAATAAGGAGTTGTTTCCCAAAGGATACATTTTGGATGCAGGGATAAATAGTTGCAGGAAAATTTAAAATTTAGATGATCTCTACCTGTGGGCTACTCCAGTAAGTTCAGAGTCACCCAGCGAACTATGGAGAGGGCTGTGATCGGTATTTTCCTGCGCAGTTGAATCAAAATGGAGGAGAGTATCAAGGTACCCAACATAGCTAAGGCTGTTGTAACTCCCGATCCCGTGGGATTTCCGGGAACAGAGACTTGTTAGTTATTATTAAGTTGTTAGTTGGTGTTAGTTAGACTTGTTAGTTAGTGTTACTAATATACTCATACGTGTAGCTATACTCTTAGGCGCAGAAGCTTTTCCCGCCTAAATTCCGATCCCGCGGGATTTCCAGGATGAAAATAATCCTATATGTTAATCCAAGTTACCCTCTATATGCTTGCCAAATTTCATGAAAATCGGTTCGGCAGTTTTTTCGTAAAGGAGTAACTAACAAATAAACAAACTTTCGCATTTATAATATTAGTAGGATGATACAAAATATACAAAAATCGATTACAGAATAGGTAGGTACATAAAACAAGTATACTTTCTGTATAGCGTATTACTCTGTGTCGTGAGGTTTGACGTCACCGGAAGGGCTGCGGAAGCGGGCGCGCCGTTTCCTTACCGTCTGCTCGCGCGCAAACTTCATCAGTCATCGAAAATTGTGCACCAATTCAATACTGTTAACTGATTCGATTGCAATTTTTTCTTTCAGGCTTAGCTTAGATACATTTAGAAAGGATATTTACTTAATTTTTTTTTTTAAATTCAGTTGAGTGGATACCTAACAGAAATATAACCCCAAGACAACTGTTCATCTGTCTCATAAATGCCTGCCCCGTCCGATATTTACCATTATTGGGCCCCATTTCTTTTCTCGTCCTTTTCGTCTTTTACCAAATATTCGCCGTGAATTCAATCCATTGAAATGAAATAAAATTCAAAGTCGGTTTTTACAAACATTCATGGGTGTTTACTGAGTAGTTTGGTGAGTAGTTTACTGAGTAGTGAGTACTTGAGAGTTTCTGTGAAGCAAGAAGCTTAGAGCGTATACCACCATGCTGCTTCAGTACAGTAATAGAAAACAGACAAATGCAAATTTTTCTTCCGCGAGCACAGTTGCTTAACTCATCCACTTACAATCGCCATAAGCCGCTAAGCTAAGATCTCCAACATTTATCTCTCTCAAACGATAATGTGGCCAGAAATAGAGAGTGTCAAACCCGGACCGGTAAGGGTGGATTTCAAAGGCGGTGATTCGAGGTCGATGCCCTTATCTACCCCTGACAAACACATTCCATAAATAGTGTAAGGACTATTTGTTTCTACAGATAAAACACGTGGCACGGGTCTATGAAGTATTAGTTTATACAAATATTATTTTTAGAGGATCGTGTGATTATTTATAGATTTCATAAATATTCGAGGAAGCTTATTAAATTTGATCCTTTAGGTTTAAATTTATCTGGATTTATTATTGATTATCCTTGAGCTCAAATGATACGTCGTGACTACGTACTAATTTTAGTAAAAAAGCAATAGGCAATATCTGGTATTTTTAGCGTTTTAGGTATTATGTTACAAATTTAAAATTCTACAGAAGACCTAAGACAAAATTTTCATATTAATCTGTATTAAGGTTTTCTGTAACCCAATAACGCATTAATATTAGGCAGTCCTATAAAACCGATGCCGGGATATATAATCTAACCTAACGATAGAGCTGTACATTCAACATTTCAAAGTGGCATTCCATCTGTAACACATCAGCCAAAACTCAATCCTATAAACAATTAACACATAAAATCCGCAAAACACTCATCTTCACCGAAAACAGGACATGCGAATACATTAACGGTATCAACAGGACACAAAGTATTTGCACAAAAAGTCTTGGGGAACAATTAAGCTCATCGGATGTTGGCCACATCCGACCCCCAGCGACGGATGCCAGCTCCTTCCGCTACAGAAATAGCCGCACGAGAATAACCACGTCCCTTAGTAATATAGTCTCGATGAGATACGGTTTCTTCGTATGGTTATACGTTATACATATATACAATTGTAGGCACAGATGCGGGTACGAAATTACAGCTTGGAACTGTGTAAATATATTTATAGATAGGAATTGTTATCAGGTGTTACAACACAGAACGTAGCACGCTTAGAGTATATACTCGTATAGTAAAATTTTATTTTGTGATATTGAGTTATCATGTCATTCATATAAAGCAAGTTCTCTCTTTTATTGTCTTCGTTCTATATCTTTTCCATTATTTCTGTGTCTTGTCCTAAAGTAGTAAGATGTTTCGGTCTGGTGTTATAGTCATGGCCTCGGTTCAGCGATGTACTGCATTCGTTATTTCTTGATCTTCTCCGCTCGTGTGGGTCTATTTCTTCCTTCCTGGCAAGGAACGAGTCCGTGGGAATATATTTTTTTTTATTGCAGGGGCCCGGCATTTCACAAACAAGGAAATCATATCCTGCTGTTGCTGACGTCCACGAGCGGCGGTGATTATTTACTATCTAGTTGCATCGTCTGCCCGATAACTGGCTTATACTTATTTTTTATTTGATGCATAACTTTAACCAAAATTGGCGCAACTTAAGGGCCAAAGTAATCACTACGAGTTTGAGACCAGTAAATTATTTCTACTTATAGTTACTGTTGCAGAAGTTGACTCGGTAACGTTTGAAGGAGATAGTGCTTCGCCCAAATCATCAAGTGACTTTTTGGCTCTTTTATATGAATCGTTTTGAATGGATGAAATCCATAAAAGACAAACAATTTAACCTTTTAATCTCCCGAAATTAAAATCTCCAGTATGGGCACATCCCATACAAACAGCACTCCAGAACAATAAACAAATAGGAACACATACTTTGAAAATCCATCAGATTATCTTCTCCCGCTGTGGACTTTTAGCTTTCGACTTTGAACCAAACTTTCTGTATTGTTGATATAAGTATAAAACACGAGTATGCTCGTTGCGAAGTTTGGAAAATAGTCGGAAAGGATTCCAAGTCGTCGAAGGCTGACATTTTCACAGTAAGCTGAGTACCAACTGAAAATTGGTTTTATTACGTATTAAAATAACGTTCAAAATGCTATCTAACGTCACTGAAAGCAACTGAGAATATTTGTTGATAAATAAAAACAATGGAGTTAAGTGTACACTTGTACATATATATACATATATATATTTTAAAGATTTCAATATAAGAGAATTATATATAGTACATATATTATAGATGTAAGGTAGATACATAAGTCTAGTTGTGTGTATTGGTATTTATGTCAAATGTCATTTTTTATCCTGTCAAGTGTTTCTCTTAAGTACCCATAAAGTAATAAACATTTTATTACGCGTGTACGCGTTGAGATAAGTATTAATTCGTGAAGTTAATAGAATACATAATAAAACAAACACACCATACACTATTTTTATACTACAATTGAATATTCTGTCAAAAAACTTGTATAAAAGTGAATTTAGATATGGCCTATCACAAAACTGTCAAAAAGAGAAAATTTACGCTGTAACGGTAGCACACGTAAGAAATTTTATTCGTCTGACGTGATTATTAAAATGTCCTAATTAAGGTATTTAAATTTTAGGGAATTAGGGTATTTTTGTACGTACAATATGCATTTTTATTTCATGTTAAATGTAACATATTTGCTTATTTTTACAAGCTTTAATTTAACTTGCAGTGTATGTTTGTATATGAGTTTGTTAGTATATTTGTTTGTTACGGGTCAAATTTGCAAGCTTCATTAGACCCGCTTCCTTTTAAACTTTGCCTAATGCTTTTGCCTAATGCTCCAGTTCCGAAGACAATGATTTTTTATGATAAGCGTGACGTGATACTAAGTTCAGGATTGGCTCCAGACAAGAGAACTCGTAAGCCGTTAACAATACAGTCGTGAAATTTTGTGTATTTCTGTATATTAGGGATCGGTAATTAAAGGTGGTGTTTTTTAATAGTTTAATAAACTTTATTTGTATTAAATATCATTTAATACATTGATACAATAATAAATTTAAGCAATTGCTATCGGCACACGTAATATGTCTATAATCCGTGCAACTTTTCCTCCACTCAATAATCCTTTTGTAACAAAGCGGTTTGACAGATAGAGATTGTATCGCTTTGTTGGTTTTTCAACTTTTTCATTTTCCTTATCATAAAACCGAAGAAAACATTTGAAAATAAATTGAAAAAGCAATTTATTAATGATATTGGCTGGAAAATGCTGAGAACAGTCTATTACTGTTGTTTGTTACAGTTGATATTGAAAATGTTTTTAATAAGTACATATTGTGTAATATTATAACCAAACCCAATAGGCCGGTGGCTCGCCGGTTTTTCTTGTTCTAACAAGTTAAGCAAACGTGTGCGCGGTCAGTAGGAGGATGGGTGACCGGTAATGAAAAAAAATGCATTTCTTGGCTTTGGAGGGCAAGTGATGTCGCCAGGCCCAGAAATATCGTCAGGTAGCAATTATTGTAGTATTGCAAAGCCCTATTGGAGGTCTGGCTCTGGGAGGTAGGGTAGCTCAAATCTGACACGAAGGTCGACCAAGGCCACTTCCACCAATCCGCATTGAAGGAGCATGATAGAATCTGCTCTACACTCAGTAGTGGGTCATAAATAGGTGGCCAGGAGCGAATTACTAAACCATTAACCAACAAGTACCTACTCGTATATTAGAAAGCAATATCAGTCTAATGATTTGAACGGTGGTCTCTAGAACGCGAGGTCCTGAGTTAAATCCCGCGGCTTGCACCTTTAAATTTCAAAGTACACGGAGTACAAATGATCACTAGCTGCGGTGAAAGAAATAATTATCAGGAAACCTGCGCTCTTAAGAGTTCCCCGCAAAGTTCTCGAAGGTGTGTGAAGTCCAATCCGCACTTGGCCAGTGTTGTGGTCTTTGGCCTGTACCCCTCACATTATGAGAGGACACCCGAGGCCAGTAGCGGCAGTTATGGGTTACAATGACGATAAATCATTATCCAACTAAATACGTTCTTCATCACGAGTAAATTTTCATATTAAAAAAAACCCGCAAAGACTCGCGCATGCAACCACGCAAAAAACGAGTAGGATATTACTCATATTAACCCGAGTGAAACCGCAGAGCACAGTTAATGTCTCCGAGTATAACAGAAATATTTTCAGAGTCAAAGATTTAATTTAATATTTACTTGAATGAATGTCTTATTAATTGAGACGGAAATTGCTAATTCCATTTATAAAAGTTATGAAGGGAACAATAATGAAAGACTTTTTCAGAGCTCATTAAGGATGGAAAAAATATATCAACGTATTATTTGAAAATGTTTTCCTGTACATATACATATGTTAAAAACCGAGGTGGCGCGGCGGCTTGTTTCAATTAGCGAGCAAGAAAGTTAGCAACAGCGACTGCGGTCGGTATGAAGATGGGTGACCGCTAGTGGCAAAAAAATCATGGGCGCTTCCGTGCTTCGGAGGGCACGTAAAGAAGTCGGTCATATTTGTTATATTAGATAACAATCGTTAAGCCATGTCGGAACCTACTCCCTCCAGCAATCTACTTCATTCAAGCCTGATTCAAGTCGCTTTGAAAGCGTTGATAATCTTGTAAATTTCAAATCTTTTTACGTCAATTTCTTTCTGTAACTGCGATACGGCGGTATTATCAATGCAGCACACTTTCTAGCTTTAAAATGTTTCAAAAGACGATAAGTGTTACCCGAATATTCCTTCCATAAGCGGGAATTTATAGTTCTGCAATTCTACTCGTCAGGGATCCGGGAATCTTACGTTTAATTTTCTTCTAGAGTACATGTCTGTGATAAATTGTTTATTCTTGGGTCATGAATGTTATTGTCTATGCTTCGCGCGATATGGGAAATCTACTTACTACGGGAATCAGGGTATTAGGTAAATATAACGTAGATGTCTTCAAGTTAAGAGTGAATAGGCTTTTACTAAGAGTGTGCTTCACCAAAGACTACGTTGCAACTAACAATCAGGTAGTTTCGTAGTTAAGCGATAACTTATTTAATATAAATATAATAATAATGAATTAGAATTGAGAATCGTTTTTTGTAATTTTTTTCCCATATTTTATTTATATATCTTGATTTAACTTCAAAAGAAACATAAGATAAGGACAATCAGCCGTATTTGATATGATAATTCGACAAAATCCTCCAATAATACGTTTCTGTGTAATAAGAGAGTTCGAAAGAAAAAAAGGCAAAAAAGCGTTCGTTTTCCGCTGAAGCAGAAGTTGATTTTTAATGTTATTTATTCCCGGTACAGCTGAGGAAATTATGCGGGGAAGCGACGGGCGTGATGGAGAGACTGTCAGAGGCATTACTATGCCGAATCAATTTCAATGCCCCTACCGTTAGTATTTTAAAAAAATATTTTCGTTATATATACATGAGAAAGTAACTCTGTCTGTTACACTGTCACCTCTTATTAATACTCATAGCTGTCCCACTACTGACCGCGAGTCTGGGGATGTGACGGGGAAGGGTACAGACCACAGTCAACGATGCTGGCCTGTTAATGATTGGTAAACGTCACACACTTTTGAGAACTTTATTTAGAGGGACTCTAAGGAGGGCAGGTGTCCTCACAATGTTTTCCTTTACCAAAGTAAAAAATAACTTGTAAAACGCACATAACTTTGACAAGAAGCGGCGCGTGCCACGGAGTTTCAACCCAGGACTTCCCATGCAAAAGCCTAGCATTCAAACCACTAGGCTATCACAACTAAGCGAAATATAGACAAGATGCTTTAGACCTGGTATCGCATTCAACGCAGGGACCGGTATTCAAACACCTAGGCTTTCACTGCTAAGCGAAATATAGACAAGGTGCTTTAGCCCTGGTATCGCCTTTAACGAAAGGGTCTGCATTTAAACTACAAGGCTATCACTTCTAAGCGATACAAGGTGTTTCAGACCTGGTATCGCATACATCGCGAGATTTCCATTCGAGAAACCGTAGTAGCCCAAGTGGGGTGGCGGTCTTATCAACACAAATAATTTCCCATTACGAGAACACACTAAGCCGCCTTTCCAATTTTCTAAAATAAACTTTCTTCCACCATCGCGATTGTAACTGAGCCGATGTGTTTGCGATCAATTTGCAATGGAAATGTAAGGGGAATGACGGGAACAACTCGTTCTTGTACTGGATTTTGAATCTTATTCGAAGTAACTTTTTGATTGTGTACTTTGGCAAATAAATCACAGATTTTATTAAGCTTTTTTTATTTCTATATTATAATGTGTAATCAATCAGTATTTAATACATTTAATAAATTACTGATTGCTCTCTCTATATCGTGGGTTTTTAGAAAATAATAGAACTTAAAGCAATCATTCTTGCAATTTTATCTATTTGCCTGTCTTGTAGTCATTCGTTACTTAGTCCATAAGTAAAGTATTCCTAAATTCCTGAGACAAAATGAATGTTTTTCGGTGGCGGTGTTATTATAAGTACCGAGTTTAGTTTAACAATGATTACGTGAATGAACTTTTGAGTCTTGGAGTGAAAATGTTATTGGATCATTTGCGATCAACGAACAATTATCGCAAAATTTTCGTTATTCCGTTCGCAAGATACGTAGACCCACGGGACCGACTTATTTAAGTGCTCTTCATGGGATTGAAGCATTAAAAA